>JBAMJV010005863.1:0-188949 GCA_037951105.1 Echinarachnius parma
TCAGTTTTGAGTAATCGTGCGATCGTTTTGTTCGTCTTCTTCTGATTCGATTGGAATTGAATGCGCACCCGGCTTATAGCATCAAGTTACTTGTAAAAAAAATGCTCGCTCGGTCTCTTGCAATCTCATGAATAATACACTCGAATAAAGTTTTTAAAGGGATAGTACAGTTCTGGTCAAACATAATCTTAGTAAATTACACTTGTAAGTTATCATTACAAATAACAGTAATAATTCATTAAAAACAACAGCTGTTAACACAAAGGGCGCCCTCCGGACACCTCATGTTTCAACCATTTTATGTTTAAAAATGTGAATGAGATGTTTGGTTAAAATCACTATTCAATATACCAACATTAAAAAAACAATTAATGTTGGTATATTATTTTAAAACGTGAAGGAATTATTAATATTTTCTTTAATTATCGAGTAAAGTTTGGTCCCCATATAATCGTAGTAGGTTCCATGATATAACATTCCAATCGGATATATTTATGTGTATTCCAGCTGTTTCTGAACCGATTTAGTTCAAACAAATTTGATTCTGTCGTTAAAAGTGTGTGATGTTCAAATTCTACACACAAAATATTTCATGAAGCGCCCTCTAAACCAAAACTAAACTATCCCTTTAAAGACTTAGTGCATGAGAAGACAATTCATTTCGCTGAAAACCCAAGTGTGTTCGTTTCGTCAATATTGAATAAATGCAATATTAAAAGGCGTCATATTCCAACGATTAAATGGTTTTAATATAAAAATTTTTTTCTCGGGCCGTTTACTTTCTCTTAAACAAAAACAAATCACATGACAGGATGTGATCCTTGAAAACAACTGGACAATAATATTTCTCAATCTGGGATATCCTTTTAAACACTGCTCATCTTCAGGGACGGGTGGTGTTAAATAACTGAATTCTGATAACAACGCCAGATGGTTATGATATTACGGTAAGTCGTTTGATTGCGTTTTAATAGTGCTCGAAGATTAACACACATTTGCGATGCAATATTTCAAAGCGGCGATATCAGTTTTGACCATTAGATTACAGTTTAATATCACTGGAAGATTATCACCTTTAATTTGGCGATGCAATATTTCGAGCGATGTATCCATTTTGGGAAATTGGTGGTATAATGGATTAATGCCACAGTGACATGCGTAAATAATAGGCCCGTCATGAAAATCTATAAATACAATTATGAATGGATTTCCCCGTTTCCTTCTTTTATAAACAATCTCACGGGAAAAGTGGTCGATACTTTTTTAATTTATTGATATGCGGTTTGACAGCATCTTTTATTTCCTACTAAAGTTGTTTTTGTTTTTTCAACCAAAGGATTTGAAGACAATCTCAAATCATTTCAAATTGTTACAGTAAGTAAAAAGTTCAGAAAAATCCCGGGGAGAAAAAATAATTACGAATCAAAGTTTTTTTGTTTTATGGATTATAACTCAGACCTCCTAATAATCAAACCCGTTCCCTTCGATGCATGTATTCTGAAGCCCCATAGGCGGGGGGGCTGGGGGCTGCAGCCCCCCTGGAGTTTGTAAAACGTCCATATTCGGGCAAAACGCATACATGTGAAATTCGGGCAAATCATGACATATTCGGGAAAATCGTGTCATATTTGGGCAACTCATGTCATATTCGGGCAAAATAATGTCATATTCGGGCAAAATAATGTCATATTCGGGCAAAATCATGTTACATTCGGGCAGTGTGATGTTATATTCGGGCAAAACCGTCTCATATTCGGGCAAGATCATGTTATTTTGGACTAAACAATAAATTGAAAACATGTCATTTTCAGGCATCAAAGAGGAAAGGACCTGTTTTTTTTCCTCTTTCTTTTTTGCTTGTCAGGTGAAAATCGAAAATTCGGGCAAAAACAAAACAAATCTAAATTATCTAATTATCCTTATTGGTAATGAAAAAAAAAAGTTTCCCTTTCTGGTGGTAAACAAAATCTCATTGTTTTGGTGCAAAAAGGGATAATATTGGTAGGGTACTAAATACATACAAGATGAAGATATAAACAATTTCTAATTATTGAATTGGATTATAGCTCATACTTTGAATGACGGTTGCTCACAATTGTAACTTTGCTCAAATTTAGCATGTTTTTTGTTTTTGTTTAAGTACGTGTATAGTGAATCAAATTATAACAAAAGAGCAACAATTTGATTTGAGAAACTTCCTTTAAGGAGTAAAATTGGGTGTGGTTTAATAGCGGTTCAGCCCTACTCTGCACGCGGCATTATTCAAATCCCATCCCGAGATTTCTCCCCTATAGTTGATTATCTCTGAACCAGCTCTTATCTCTTTCCAAGATCTCCTGTATACCATTCATTCCCTTTATCTTCAATCTTGCGTCATTCCATCTGTTTATCCAAATCCGTTTTGATATGGGAGCTTTAACAATTACCGACATCACTGTCCAGCTCTTCGATGATTAACACTGACAGAGATTTAAAATGTTCTTTTCTAGACCGATGGCATGAATAATACAAAATACTCCCACTTATACATACATGTACAGTATATTATTGACACCCACTGAAGACACAAGACATCTATTATGTACATTCTAAATCATTTTATTGCCGATGCCATGAAATCAAACTTGTTGCATGTAGTTTAAGTTCTCAAATTGAGGCAAACATAGATATATTTAAAAGCAGTACAGTAAAACCCCACTATTCAAGAAAATAACGACTTTTAAGATAACCTTGTTAAATCAGGTATCTTGTTATATCAGGGTTAAAACAAAAGTATTTACGCGGTTCCACTGTAACGCAAACATAATAATAATATAATTGTTAACCCATGTGCCACATACAATTGAGCTTGCCATAGACTTATAACATGGTGCACTATATGTTCTAGTAAGATACCTGTTAAAGGGGCTACGTCATCGAACTAGAAACCCTTTTCGAAGAGCTCAAAGGGAGGAGCCATTTTATACCTATGCCCAGCGAAGCCCTATGTCTATATAATCAATCTATCGATGGTCTACATACAGCTCTGCGTACACGACATACGTGCACTCTATAGCCTTAATAAAAAGCTAAAATAGTCAAATAGGCATTTCCGATTTTAATGCTGTGGTATCGGTGCGGTAAACCTCCGAAGTGCCAACATGAATAGTAAAAAAACTAAGAATCCACTTCAAGCATTTTTTTTTTTACATTTTCCCCTACCCATCTACAATGCATAGATGTTTGGGTAAGAAGTGAAGTGACCAACAATGTATTCAACATTAAATAAGTGGTACATTGTGCGCATTTATTAGGATCAATGCATCAACGGACCAATGTTCTATGACCACTGTGACCGTGACTTTACTCCGAGGGTTGAAAGAGATTGTCATCCATGTGTGGTGACGGTTTGCTTAACAGTCCACTTTAAAGTGGGAGAGGAATTAATTCTGTCGGGAAGTCATTGAGCTCACAAACACTTCAAAAAGAGGAATAAATTACTCAATGTGACTCCACTTTCTCTCAACTCTTCATTCATGATACCTACATTTCCCCATCTCTCCTTGCTTATCCGACTAAAGCAAGTATCACATGGTTAACTCACTACCAAGTGTCTGCGATAAAATGGTTTCCATGATGTAAGGCCGATACCAGAGGTGATGGTCAGACTGATTAGGGATAAAATGGTGATACCAGAGGTGATGGTCAGACTGATACCAGAGGTGATGTAAGGCTGATACCAGAGGTGATGGTCAGACTGATTAGGAGGGGGCACACTCTTTGCATGTCTTTATTTTTTTACACGATTTCCCTTCTTATGTTCTGTATTGTTTTTGTCAAATTATTGGTGGCAAGTGTCCACCCCCCCCCCCCCTTCCCACAGGAGCTACAATACTCATTAGTTAATTACATGTATATGAATTCATGAAATTGAAATGATAATTTATTTAATTTTACATAGAAGTTTCAACTGCCCTGATCATGTGCACAACAATTTCAGCCATTCTAAACCACTTGATTTTGGTAAAAACCTGCATTCTCCAGACAACAACAAGAGTATTTGGGTTATCAGCCATGAATGGGAATAGGTAAATTGTGATGGCATGAATTCCTCTCCAAGTATTAACAACTTACAATGTATGTGGTAACAAAACACTGATCAACATTTCAAATGATCCATTAACTTCGTAAGATTGTTTTTATTTTTGATAATTTTTCAAAAATGGTCTTATATTTTATCTTGATTTCAACAAAGCAGCATTTAATAAACACATACAAGGAATTTTAGGCAGCTTTTTACCAAACATTTTCTTCAAAATTTGTTCTAGCATCATTTAAATTAAAGTGATTTTTTTCAAGGTGTCCAAATAATTCTTGGGTACACTGAATATCACACACCAATATCACTGTAAGGTACTTCTGAATGATGTGATAGTTTTACACAAAAAATAACACTGTGAAAAAAAGGTGAAATTGATGCCAGATGTTATAACCTACTAGTTACTACCCATTGATTTTGACTACAATCAAACTGCATTCCAGAACACTTTTCAATTCAATCATAAATCTCTCAATAATTAGGGAGACATGTTAAAAATTCAAATTAGATGTCATTCTTCTTTAATCATTAACCAAACAACTAGGTACAAGAGAAATCTGAATGTCAGATTTCTCTTGTACACTTTCAAAGTGTAAAGTGATTTTTGTTAAAATTGACAATGTCTTACGGGAACCGGGTGGACTATGTACAAAGTCTATGGGGAATTAAGAATTTTGAGGTGAACGGGTTAATGGATCACTTTAAGAAATGGCACACTATATAGCTGAATAAGCCAATCTTCATGATTTCTCTCTCCTCATGGCCTAGTCCCACTGCACCAGTTCTCCTTCAGTTTCCTATCCGACCCAAATGTGGTGAAACGGTCAGTATCTAGCAAAGTTTGAAGTTCCATGACATTTAGTTCCATGAGAAACAGTGCCGAATTAATAGTATCGAACTTAGTCTCATCATTTTGTACTTCCGGATGTCAAACAGAACGGAAGGTGAAACAGTGTAGTGGGACTAGGCCATGACATGCAACCAGTAATGATATGAGAGGAGAGGCTGTTTCTTTTTGAGAGCCATTTTCTTTTTCTCGAAATGCTCATCATCAAATTTCACTATAGCTCATCATCAGATTTCATTATGGCTTTGCAGCAAGATCTTCTATGCATGACATAGTTGGGTTGACTATGATTTGCGTATCAGATGACCATGACCAAAATGAAAGTATCCAGGGGCATAAAGAATTGCAATTAATCGCAGCGCAAGTTTCAAGCAATACCCCCAGGGCATAAGTATTGATGGATATGTTTCCATACACATTATTACTATTATTATTATCACTATTATAGACTTGACTCAAATTGCACGTTCTGGGTCCCGTTGCAGAAAGAGATGCAATCGATTGCAAAGTTCCAATTAATTGCAAATCAGAAAATGTGCGCGTTTCAACCAATCAGATGTGCGCATTTGGTCACATGATCAGACTTACAATTAATTGCAACTTTACAATCAATTGCATCTCTTTCTACAACAGGGCCATGGTCTTCATTAAAAACATGAAATTACATTTGGAGGATAATCAACCAAAAGTATGTGAAGTACAAGTCATTGTAGGTTCAATATACATGAAATGCAGTCAAGTTTTATTTCATGAATATCACTTTACATTAATTTGTATGGGATAATACCATTTCTTCACAGGAAATTAATTATTCTTGGTTCTTTGTTTATCTTGATAAGTACAGTGAATCATGTCTTAGTATCCACCTGTTTATAGCAGTCAACCGGCCCATAGTGGCCACCAAACATGACCCCCTGCAGAGAAAACAATGTTATGGAACCTGTTAGTATAGAGGTCACCTGTCTACAGTGGCCACATTTCTTGTTTCTTTTAGGGGGTCACTATACTCATGTTTGACTTCATACATAAAACTTTGAAGTACGCGAGCTCTCAAGGACAAGTTAAACACGTCTGCTTCTTTATCTCTCTAGGGTCCCGTTGCAGAAAGAGTTGCAATTGATGTAAAGTTGCAATTAATTGCAAGTCAGATCATGTGACTCAATGCGCAAATCTGATTGGTTGAATTGCACAAATTGTCTGACTCACAATTAATTGTAACTTATAATCGATTGTATCTCTTTCTGTAATGGGGCCATGGTGTACAAAGTACAACATCTCTCCTTGGGACAATTCAACTGCTATTTGTACTTCCCTTTAATAATGGCTGCAATATTCACAAAACTGTCTGTCTTTCTTTTTATTTGTACAGTTCATCTTGTTTCACACATATAGTGACGATGGTGATGCATCATTCGAATGGTGCCACTTATCTGCTGAAACATTCAAAGATGTCACGGCTTCTCTGGAAGTTGGCATCAGCACATTTGCTGTTAAGCAGGTTTTGAGGTCTCTGTTTACACAATGTTCAAGTCTATTTATTTCACAATCACCATATGGCAGGAGGCAATATAAATAGTTTCTGTGAGGTTGATCATAATAAAGACTCTGGGATCTCTTTCCTGATGAATCGTTCCTTGTAGTGATCCTGTGTGTGCTGCAAGAGATAAACGTGAATGACAGAAAGAATGGAAAAGTTGTTTTAATACAATATTTATTATTAGTATTCATATTATGCAACAAAACATTTATTTAAATGATATTTAAGAGACATTTAATACGATAAAGCAGAAGTGTAGGTGGTCTATAAAATATGATAATGATTCAGGCAATCATGGAGGAAACGTCAAAGACAGTTAGCCTTTAGATTGTCAAGTTTATCTGGGCATTAGTGAAGCAAGGATCAACCCACACCTGGAGAGAATGTGGGGGAAGGTTCCCTATGAGAGAGAATGCCACCAGTCAATGTTTTATTTCTGTGTAAATTATCTCAGCTTTTGGCTCATGGGGGCAGTGAGATGAGTAAAAGTGCCTAATTTCTCTCAATGTTACACAAGCAATTCAAGGAGAGTTGTCAAATGCACTTTTGTAGACTGTTCACTAACAGTCAAATTGTAGGCGTGATCAGATTTTCACATTAGCAAATCAAATGCCTTTGGCTATTCTTTACCATAAGTGTATGCTACGGTTGAAAGGGAACCAACACACACCAAAATAATGTTGCTAATAATTGAAAGATAAACGTTTTAGAAGTTAATTTCACCGAAAAGTTCAGAAAAATAGGTTTCCAGAAAATTGTATAATTTGAAAACTCATCATCATCATACTTAATTATGTGTTCATGGGTCTGCAGATGAAGACCAGTTCTATTGTCTAGGAGGTACGCATTATTTTGTCAATGAACGTCACGTGTGTATATTATTAACGCACACGCAAACGTTTGGCGCTTGCGGAACTCAACGCCCTGTTTGGGTGATTAATTACATAGTTTATGAATTACACAACCATTTGCAAGATGTTAGAAATCTATTTAATATCAAATAATGGTACTACAACATACTAGCATTTTTTTTTTTTGTGTGGTGGTCCCCTTTAGTGTATTTCACACTGATTTTACTGACAGACAATTTGTATATTAGTGATTTTTATGGTGACTTTTAGCTCTATCAATATTTGACGTTAATAACGACATGCCTTTGGGTATTTCTTGCATCTGTGTCCTCTACAAAACTGTGTCACCATTTCAAGATTTCACAAAAAGACAAGTAATATGATGTGTACATCTTGTGTCTGGATTTGAACAACACCAATATTCTAATCAGTGGTTACAAATGTGTTACCATATAAAGCTTTATATAATTTTTGAATCTACTAATTAATGCAATGCTAGAAATTAACCTCTTTGCCTTGTGGCCCAGTCGGGCAAGTAAAAACAAGATTGTTCGACTTTAAGTGGCCCGAAACCTAAATCTGGTAGAGCCAAACAAAGAAAGACTTAACAAACTCTGTTAAATTTGGTTGCCCGAAATGGCCAGTAGAATTTAGGATCAATGAAATTTGGTGGCCTGGAGCTAATTTTTAGTGGCCCCGGGCCAGCAAGCCTAACTTCGAGCACTGACTAATGTTACACATTCTCTTAGTTTAATCTGTATGGATATTTTCCCTGTGCCATCAAACTATTCTTTCTATCGTCTGCAAGAAGAATATGATACTCTTTGACAGAAACTTTGTACGTATGTATTTTGAAATATGAAACTTTATATCACACTTATAAGATATTAAACTTTTAATATAATTATGTGCAATCATCTCTCTGATTGATCCCTCAAGCAGATCAAAAAGGTTGCATGAACCTCAGTACTGTCATGAACAAGAAGAAGTCTACTGAAGTTGAAAGCCGATATGTTTAAATTGAATATCACACAATAGATTAATTTGTAGCCTACAGGATATTTCACATGCATTCACTTTAGCCCGTTCCCTTCGATAATCTGTAATCTCCATAGACTTTGTACACAACCCGCCAGGTTCCCGTAGTCCAGGGGTTAATTGTACTGTGTATCCTTGCAAGTAGTCATGCTATGGTTTGACAACTGATTTTATTATGTGGAAGCCAAAGAAAAAATAAAGTATCAAAATACAAGAAATCACAGAATAAAGAATAAAAGAAAATAGTTTCTCATATATAGCAAGCAATATCTGCCAAATTATAATCAAATCTAGGTTTAAATTATTAAATGGATTTGGTAAACTTTGTCTGAATTGACCAAACTCTCATCTATCTCTAGTGGATCGTTCATGCCTGGTTGTTTTCCTCTAATTAAGAAGTAGGAAACCAGCGTTTTTTTCTTCTTTCTTTTTGTTATTGAGACTCTTATTATTCAATTGTTAAAAATCCTGGGGATCATTTTCACTATGTACAAACTTATGTCAATGAGTTTACCAAATAGCACTTTACATTTTTACTCATTACTTAGCCATATGACATTCATTTAAATGGAATTCTCACACATCACTCGGGGGACATGTCAGATCACAGAAATGCACATTTTATCAATCCTTTGTCAATTTTGGACTTTTAAAAAGTTTCCCTATCTGAATATATGTTTCTATGACTCTTTGGAGAATAACTGTAAATACCACAATCAAATCTTCTTCAACAGGTTAAAAACTTACAGGTTCGATTTTCATCTGGATTCCCTCTGGGAGGTTAAGCTGCAACATTTCAGTGAAGAGGGGAGCAGTGGTGGCCGGTAGGTCCTGGATCTGACAACAGCAACAAACATTTGAAATGATATTAAAGTCTTAAACCTCACAAATGAAAGAAGTTAAATATTTGCTTTTATCCTGGACATGTGTCATAATATGTGATTAATGTTAAGAATTGAAAGAAAAACTGAATAGACGATGCTCGACACAAGCAGTGGCCCTGTGCCACCAACAAAAAAAAGAAGATAGATAGCTAATAATAACACTCATCACAATTTGTACAAATGAGACTGACACAAATGTATACTGTTTTATTTAAATAATTTACAGAACGCATGTCCATCGGTTACTTAAAGATAATTGTTTTTGTATTCATTTGTTTTCTATTTAGGGCCACCAAATACTGGAAAATTTACTTATTTGGCAGCACTGGTATAGAAGATTAGAAATGTACTATTTGAGTAATCAAATGTTCGAATTACACTTCTAGAATTCATTGCACATGAAAGCATGTGAACAATAGAAAACAAAAAAGGATCTATTTGTAAATTAATGAGTACTAGAGTAAAGTTTTGCCTCCTTTATCTTTTCTCATACCATTAAAACAATACTGATCAATTAATTGGGATATTCTCTAACTTTCCCTAATGCACTAACATTTATTAGATTGGAACTAAATCAAATCATCCAGGAAGGTACTAGCTTAAGTTACTAAGTACTAAGTTAGGAATGGACTAGTATGATACTTTTAATTCAGCTCTGTTTCCACCACTGCTTGTTCGACTGTGGCCATTTCATTGCTAGATATTTACTGTTTCGCCACATTTTGTTCGGATAGGAAACGGAATGAGAAACTATGCAGTGGGACTAGGCCATTAGGTAGTCAAATGATTTACATAGAAACTTACCTGTAAGACTCTTGCATGCGTTGATAGTGAGAAATCCTTCACCTTAGCCTTCTCAGCCGTTCCAGGCAACTGGATTGTGTGCACTAAGGTTTCCTTGGTAGGCATAGCATAGCTAAAACAAAAACAACAACAAATCAATGGTAACAATGGTATGCTTTGACATGAAGTGAAGCAAAAATCAACAATCCTTCATGAACCCTTGAGCGCAACAGATGCTACATAACAAACATCCTATTCATACTTACCTCTCGCGCTGACTTGAGTGCCAAGCCAGTGCCAAACGCAAGCATGGATGGGTTTGTCTGGCCTAAGCCTTGGCTCTGCCTAGCATTATCGTGAGCCACAACGGGAGGTGGTTAACGCAGATGCTAGGCCAGTGCCAAGGCACTGTTTAAGAATGAATGCGTTGCCAGTTTCATGGCAGGTTTAAGCTATTTGACTTGTGACATCCAGGACATTCACAGATTTTAATCGACTATAACTATGAGAAAAGAGCTATGATTTGAAATATTGTTAGTGCTTTAATAGAAAGCTACCTATGGCCTCTTCCTAAAATACAAAAAACAAAGAATTTATTCAGACCCCTAATTAAATTTCTGATTGTGACGTTTGGGACAACGGAAACGTTGACTCTTTCAGAAAAGTTAAATTCACAAAAATTCTCTGAATCTACAGGGCCAATAATACATTATTCTGACAAAATAGTGATTATTGTGATTATTTTATAAATAATAATTACTGATGGTATTTTTTCTTCATGCCATTCACTGAACTAACATGCAGTGAACATCAAGTGTGGCGCATCAGTGAAGAGTACAAGAGAAAATTCAACATAATCTGACTTCAGATGAGTCAATAGAGGGTCTACCTCTAAGCTTTTGATCTTAGCAGAATGTGTGTGCCTCTAATGTAGAGTCTGCTAGGATCCAAAGCTTATTCGGCCCTTCATGAACTCATAAATTACTACACAGGCTGTTTATGGCTGATTTAAAGGGACAGGTCCACTTTTACAAAACGTCTGAACAGCTTTCAGTTGACGGATGGGGATCAATGTAACATGCAAAAAAAAACTCAGAGCGAACAGCCCTCTAATTTGGATTCTACGAATGAAAAACGAATGCGTCCCTCCATTTAAACTATATATCGGTCAATAAAGGAGTTCAACTGATTTAGCATAATATTACAACAATATAGTACTAATTCTCGTAAATGTATTGTGAAGCCGACATTTGTTAACGTATGTCGCGGAAAAAGATCTCAAAAAGAAAGAATATATCATTACATGTAGTCAGTTTAAGCGATGTTTGGGTATTTTGTTTGGTAAACGCTCACACATTAGTACTTATGCGCGGGTCACGTAGCTAGCGCGGGTCACGTAGGGGTCATGCATACCGATCTGGCACTCCGTGAAATCTATGTACGAACTTACTCACCGGCCGAAAATACGTATGTACCTATTTAACCGACGTCCCTCAGTTTATTAAGTTTTAGGTCTATAACTCCACGAAAAAGAGATTTCAAGCCCTAATTTTTTCAGGCATGCTATTAAATGACATTTCCTTTCATATAAGACAATAACCTCGCAACTTTTGAATTTTGGCTTGCAAAAGAGGATCTCTCCCTTTAAAGCACTTTTCCAGCTGTCTTTTTCTTCATATTCTTACTTGTCGAATATGTGGAGGTCCATGTTCTTGGCTAGATTGTGTGCATACTGAGCAAAGTGTTCCACCAGTGTGCAGTCATATCCCTGCACCTTGAAGTTTAGCACTCCATACGTGGTAGAGTCCTTAGCTGGAGGGATCTCCTGATCAGAAACCTGCTGCGTTTTCAGCTGCGTGAGAAAGAAAGCAAGAGAGAGGTTAACCCATTGCCTACATGTACATGGTATATTCTTGTTTATAATAATAATAATAATATACAACATTTATATAGCGCTTAATACAATGTTTCTAAGCGCTGAGAAATTAAAGAGAGAATATTGACCAATAAACAAAAAACTTAATACAAACATACAAAACAAATACATATTAACTAAATTAAGATTGTGTATACAAGTGCGTTTTTAACAAAGATTTGAAAGAGTCCATGGTGGGGGCACTTCTTATATCTATGGGTAAATTGTTCCAGAGTGTGGGTGCTATAGAGGAGAAGGCACGATCGCCGTATCTTGTCATGGTGCGGGTACTTGGGCATAGCTGTAGATGGGAAGTTGAGGCAGAACGTAAACGTCTCGTTGATGAGGATGTCGATGTGGAACGGAGGGAAACCAGTTCTTGAAGGTAAGCTGGGGCAAGTTTGTGAATGATTTTAAAGACAAGCAAAAGGATTTTGAAGGAAATACGTTGTTGGATCGGGAGCCAGTGAAGAGATTGTAGAATAGGGGTGATGTGTTCGGTCCTTTTGGTACGGGTGACAAGCCTTGCAGCAGTGTTCTGAATACGTTGAAGAGGTGCAATGTGAGAGTTTGGTAGACCGGCAAGTAAGCTATTACAGTAATCGAGGTGGGATGAGACAAATGCATGTACTAAGCGTTCAGTTGAGGTTCTGTCAAGGTATCTCCGTATCTTCCCAATTTTACATATTCCCCATGAAGCAGATTTACAAGTATTACGGATGTGTTGTTGGAGCGTGAGATTGCTGTCTAATAAAATTCCGAGGTCTCGTGAACTTTCGGAGCATTTGACGCTTCCTGTTTGTAATTGAAGATTGGGGAGCTGGGTGGGGTTCCGGAATTTTGAGGTGATGTGGAGCATTTCAGTTTTCAGTTCATTCAGTTGAAGTTTGTTGTTGACAGACCACTTTTTTACATCCTCAATGCAGAGCTCGAGTCGATGCATGGCGTCAGATTGCTCATTGGGCTTCAGGATGAGATAGATTTGTGTGTCATCAGCATAGACAGCATGTTGGATTCCATTGTGAGTGTTGATGATATTTCCAAGTGGGCCAGTATACAGGATGAACATAAGTGGCCCTACTACAGAGCCTTGCGGCACGCCGTGAGCGATGGGAAATGGTTTTGATAATGCACCATTTACAGTTACCTTCTGACTAC
Source organism: Echinarachnius parma (assembly GCA_037951105.1). Classification (NCBI taxonomy): domain Eukaryota; kingdom Metazoa; phylum Echinodermata; class Echinoidea; order Clypeasteroida; family Echinarachniidae; genus Echinarachnius; species Echinarachnius parma. The sequence continues at coordinate 13,092 of JBAMJV010005863.1, forward strand.
GACCATTCAAATAGGATATGATCCACTGTAACACCGTTCCTCTGATACCGTAATCAGCCTCCAGACGTTGACAAAGTGCAGCATGATCTAACGTGTCAAACGCTGCAGAGTAGTCCAATAATATTAAGACAGCTTCCAGTCCTTTGTCAATTGCGAGGAGGAGATCGTTGAGAACCTTCACCAGGGCTGTCTCAGTTGAATGAAAGTGGCGATACGCGGACTGAGAGCTGGGGAACAGCCGATTCTGGTCCAGGTATGTTCTTAGCTGAGCTGCCACGATTTTTTCCAAGACCTTCCCAAGGAATGGTAGGTTGGCGATTGGTCTGTAGCTTTGAAGATCATTTTTGTCAAGACAGGGCTTCTTCAAGAGTGGTGTAATATGGGCAGTTTTGAAGGACTCAGGAACAATTCCTGATGATAGGGAGAGATTGATGATGTGAGTTATTGAAGGAATCAGTTCATCAATACAAGACTTCACGAGCCAAGTTGGAACGGGGTCTAAGCCGCAGGATTTACTCGGAAGTGACTTGATCAGGTGTTTAATTTGAGTTTCAGGAACAGGATTGAAGTCTGAGAGACTGAAGTCCTTAGAGCCTGCATGTTGTGTAGGTATCGGCAGACCAGTGACAGTGGAAGCTGAGAATGAGGAAACAATTCCACTTATCTTGTCGATGAAGAAGTTGCCAAAGTCATTTGCCAATTCCTCGTCAGATGTATGATTGGGGAAGGTAGCAGCTTGGTTTGGAGAAGACAGCTTCTTAACAATCTGAAAAAGCTTCTTAGCATCTGCTTCCGCAATTTCGTCTTGGAAGTATTTGGATTTTGCATTGAAGAGTTTGTTATAATATGACTTGCATTCAGTTCGAAACAGATCCTTGTCGATGCAGAGACCAGATTTGAGCATCCGACGCTCGGCTCGACGCCTGTGTCGTTTTGCTTCCTTCAGCTCCTCGTCGTACCATGGTGCGTTTGGTCTAATAGTAACAATCTTAGTCTGGACTGGAGCATGTTTATCAAGAAGTTGAGTCAGGCTGTCATTATAGAGAGCAGTAGCATCAGAAAGATTGGTTACATGTGTGGGTGGAGTTAAAGACTCAAGGATGTCTTGTTTGAATAGGCAAACATCAATACTCCTAAATTTACGGTAGGATACTTTCTTCTTTGGGTTCTGAGGCTTGGCCAGTTTGACTGCAGTAATAATTGCAGAATGATCAGAGGGCATTCCAGATTGGATACTAACTGCAGTGATGATGTTATCAATCTTCCTACTGAGTACCAGATCAAGAGTGTGGCCCGCTCGGTGAGTTGGTTCAGTGACATGTTGTTGAAAGCCAAGAGAGTCAACGGAATTCAGGAAACTCTTGGCATGGTTGTCACTTAAGTCGTCAACATGTATGTTAAAGTCTCCGACAAGGATGGGACAGTTATCAGCAATGGCAGCAGACTCCAGCAGAGTGAGGAATTCTGATAAGAATGAACTGTTGGTTAATTTATTCCGAGACGATGGTGGTGGTCTATAGATTGCAAAAATCCTTAAAACGGAGGCAGGCGATAGGTGGAATGTGATATCCATGAGCTCAAAAGATGTAAACCGGTGTGTCTCATTCAGTGATATACTGACTGAGGAGCGATGGAGCACGAATAAGCCTCCTCCTTTAGAGCTTGTTCTCGGTTGCTGTATAATGCAGTAGTTTGGAAGAGTAGACTTCATATCAGCTATGACATGATCATCTCGGCGGTCACCAGTGAGCCAGGACTCGGTGATAACAAGAACGTCAAGGTCGCTGTCAATAACCAGATCGCTGATACAGGCGGTCTTGTTGGCCATGGAACGAGCATTCCATAAACCAATGCGAGTTTCTTTGTTCATTGAGTCCCTGGATGTTGTGATAGTCTGCTGAGGTTCAAGTGCAGGGGCTACATGAACAGGTGCAGGTATAGGGGCTGCAGGTACAGGTGCATGAGCTGCAGGTTCTCTGGATCCATCATTGGTTGAGACATCTACTGCAATAGGTCGAAAATATCGGGTCCTGTTGGCTTGCTGTCTGGGTTTTCTCCCCCTTCTCGTTCTCTTCCTACGCGAGATCTGAAGAGAGGTTAGATTCTGCCATAGTGTGGGAGACAGTCGTTGTTTACGATCGGTGTGGTGGCCAACATCAAGCAGTTGATCTCTGTGGTATGAGATACTTTCTTGAGCTGGTAAAATGTTACTTGGTTGGGCATCAGGACCGGGATTTGGGCTGATATCACCGTCAAGCAGAATGGATGTTTGGAAGGATGCATCTGCATTCGGGTAATAAGAAATCCGTCTACCGCAGAATTTAGTGCGCAGTGTCTGGAGTTGAGGCCGCAGTTGAAATACAGAACACGTATGACTGTATTCAAGCTTCAATGGATGGTCATGTTCACTGCATGCAGTATAGCTTTTCAACAAGCATAGGCAGAGAAGGAACACAAAAGTGCACTTCACGGCTTCCATTGTTGTAAGGGAACTGTCTATTGTTCACCACAAAAGGTTTGCCCTGCATGGCATGCGTGCTTGAGTGCTCAGCAAAAGTCTGTGTACAAATACATGCTACAAAATGGCTGCATGTAGCTCAGTGTGCAATAGCAATGAGTAGGATTGCAAAGTCTAGAGCAGATCAACTAATGGCATATAACGGCCAAAAATTGCCCAACACGATCAGAAGGTCTGAATAAGACAACTGTTAAGAGGTGCTGAACAAATTCGAACGAAAACACACAAAATAAGACATAAAAGCAGGAGCACAGAAGAGGAGCTACCTTGAGGGTAGGTGCTCACTCATAATAATGTTTAATCCTTAGACTTAATAAGGATTGCAACATCTAGTGGGGAAGGGGTTAAAATGTAAGAATTTTACCATATTGCAACGCTCGAAATTAACTTTTTTTGCTGGTGGCCCGGTCGGGCCAGTAAAAATAGTATTTTTCAAATTTTGGTGGCCCGAAACCAGAATCTGCTGGCCCGAATAAATAAAGAAGAACAAAAGTTAAATGACTAGTTTAATGAAGTTTGTCTAGACTTAGTCTTAGAGACTAGAGACAGAGTTGAATCTTAGTCATTATTAGGTGAATTATTGAAAATGTCATACTTAAAATCACAATCTATAACTGCAGAAATGAAACCCAACATTGAATCAGTTCATTCTCATCTTGGAGACACCAAATTATGAAATCAAGGGAGTTTCCATGTTCGTTTTTGTCAACTTTTGAAACTTCATATCACTAACCAAAAAACACATGTATGGGACTGGGCTTTAAAAATCGGCAAAATAATTCATAATTGGCAAGCATTATCAATTTGTCAAGACAATATTAGATGAGTAAGCACAACATTCATACCTTTTTATGATGATTCCTTCATAATATCTGTAAAAATGGACTATTATTATGGTCTGAAAAAAGAATTATAACCCCGATCTTGCAGGAAAAAATTGCACACAAAAACTATCGCGAGCGTGCAAGAGGGATTGCTGACAACACAAACAACATGCATAATTTTAATAAGGGCTGAGATGGGGGAATTAGAGAGAGGGGGAGAGAGAGCTAGAGAGAGTTGCGTCTTTTTATTTTGCATGCGCTTTGCGCGATTTCATTGATTTACGATCGCTCTCTCTTCTCTTTTTGAATCACAAATCAAGCGTTGTTTGTGAGGTAACACATTTGCAAATAATTCACTTGATTGTCTGTACAATGGTTTCAACATTTGGTGGCCCGATCGGGCCAACAAACATTGGTAAAATGATTTTTTTACTGGCCCGACAGCAATTTTTAGTGGCCCCGGGCCATCGGGCCTGTGCTAATTTCGAGCGTTGCTGATGATATTGATTGTTTCTATATTTTTTAATTGGATCTAACTAGTGGATGACACCAGGAAGAATACTAGGCACAAGTACCCGTATAAGGCTATTTTTCACCAAACCAGGTACCCATTTATACAATCTGATAGAGAGTATTCATGAATAAAATTTGTATCCTCTTCCCTTCGAGATTATGAAATCCACATACATATATTTGAAATAGCCCACCTGTTTCCCATAAGGAACAGGTTAATAAGTACCTTGCTGCATGACATAAATGCGGAACTTGTCATTCCTTTATTGGAATGCATGAAGCCATCTTATCCTGCCACAGCACATTTTAACCCGTTCCCTTCGAGATTCTGAAATCCCCACAGACTTTGTACATAGCCCACCCGGTTCCCATAGTCAAGGGGTTAAAACTTGCATTTTAGCAGCTCTCACAATAGACTTTGCTAAATCACAACATTTGTTAAAAGTCCTATGTTCATAATCTTATTACAAAGTATCACAGTACTGAAAATTAGCAAGCCTCACAAATCACAATCCTAAAGTTTAAAAAATGTTCAATAAACACAAAAACATTTACACTAAAAAATATACAGATCAAGATATTTTCATGAAAACCAGTGTGAAAGGAGTACCTGTTCATATTCTGTATCAAAGTCATCATAATGTCTGACTTGCTGCATCAGCACCGGAGCAAATGGTTGACAAGAACTCCTGCAAATTAAGTGAAATACGAAGAAACATAATCAGCAAAGCAAGTTATCATGTCCTGCACATGTACACATTACAATACTACTGTATAGTCAATCGCATCTACATGCAGGGTAAATGGTCCTGGTAGGACGGTAGAACTAGAAAGTTAGATCGACAAAATCTATCGCTTTCATGGCCTTTTTGACATTATTATTGTTATTTTCACTGTCGGCATCTATTGTTATTTTCAATGCCGACAGTGAAAATAACAATAATAATGTCAAAAAGGCCATGAAAGCGATAGATTTGTCGATCTACTAGAAAGTAGGAGGCACGGATATCACAAAACACACAGTGGAGTCGGCATAATCGTGTATTAGGCCCCACCACTGCTATACTGTATACATATAACCTAACCATATACCCTAACTAAACCCTAACCCTAACCCTAATTTGGTGGCTATAGGTCAGATTTAATGGCTATCGGTCAGATTAATGGCTATAGGTCAGATTTAGTGGCTATAGGTCAGATTTAGTGGCTATAGTTGGCTACATAAGTGTATACAGTATAGCAGTGGTGGGGCCTAATACACGATATTGCCGTGGAGTCAATCACTGGTTACTTTAGATCGACAGATCTAGCGCTTTCATGGCCTCTTTGAATTGACATTATTACTGAAATAGTCGACTGTCGGCCTTCTAGTAGGCCGACAGTAAAATATATCAGTAATAATGTCAAAGAGGCTATGTAAGCGCAAGATTTGTCAATCTACAGTTACGGCCAAATCGTGGTTTAGGTCACATCTACAAAGTATATGGTCCACATAGGTGGACCATTTACACGCAATATATGGTAATACACGCGAGATTACCGTACTGCCTATTCACACACTGTACCGGTTCCTCTGTTGAACGCTGTGTGTTAGGATGCATCGGTAATGAAAACAGACGGGAAATAATCCTTTTTTTTCTACATTTTGCAATCTTCAAAACAACAAAGTCGGTAATTATTATGAAATTATATGACTTAGGGATCACATAAACAAAAGTTTTTTTGCATTTGCTGGTAAATTTAGGGAGAAATCGGCCAACAAAAATTGTTTATGTTTTGTATAGTGCAGCAGGCGGAAGAGGTTGATCTCCACACAATGCTACTGTAATGTACCCATGTGTGGTTTAGGTCCCCCTCTGTTACGTCCGTGAGCTCATTCTGTGTACAAAGTCTATGGGAGTGGGATTAGGTCCCCGTCCGTAACGAAATGAACGCAAGTGAATGGAAGGGGTGGACTAAAGTAAGAGAATGCCACAGTTATGATTGAGTGACCCCCGCATCGGCACCCTAAAACATTTCCGACAGTTTAAGACTTTAAAAATCATTCAAATTTCTTGAAATTGTACTCACATATTGAGAAAATAGTGCAGATTCCGATGCGATGATCAGATTTGCGATACATTAATTATATTTCGAGATATCGCCTTCGAACGCGCGCGTTGTTTTTTGGCTTCACAAGTTCGAAGTGTTTTTAATACCGGCACCCCCTCAACCCTCATTGACAGTGCACGCAACTCAAAATTTCTTGTGCGATGTTGGTATTATTTATCGTATTACTCGTAGCGGACGATCAACGCATTATTTCTCCTCAAAATTTCGACCAGTTCAGTTTTTAAGGGTAGCGCGCATCATCTCATGCGCGATTTTTTACAACACGCGCAAAAACAAATATTACGCGGGGTGCCGATATTAAAAACAGTGCCGATGTGTAGTACACCTATCATACTTTATACTAACCTAACCAGGCTCTGTGCGTAGCACAGAGCCTGGCATATTGAAGTGTGTGTTAGGTGTATCGCTCGTAACAATTATTGGTAAAAATAGTATATAAGATACTATACAATTTATATCTGGTTTTATACTTACGACGGATGTTATCCATGGACATCAATGGTCCACTGTCTTGATACATGAGGCTCCATTCGGTGTATTTATTCACAAAATTAGGTTTTTATCGTCCAGATTGTGGTAAGAAGCAAAAATTCCAAAATGGTATCCGAATTTGTGTCCACAGTGCGCATGCGTGAGGTCGCAGGTCAAACTTTGGCGTACGAGCCATATAAGCCAGGCCACTGTACTCAATGTTAACCTAACCGCCTGGCATATACATCGCTCGAAATCTTGCAGGAACATGTTTGTAGATGGGCGATGAGGTGTTTTATCCTCTTTAAGCAGATTTTTTTTAAATTTTGTTTACTTGTACTGCACCCTAAAATACCTATGTACGACGGCGCTACACAAAATTACTATGAAAACAATGATAACCTACCTCAAATTGATTATTTATGTCGATTGTCCTTGTTAGAATCCCGCTGTGCGATGCCGACGGATCGAAAAAAAAAGCCGGATTCTAACAAGGACGATCGACATAAATAATCAATTTGAGGTAAGTTATCATTCTTTTTATAGCAATTTTGTGTAGCGCCGTCGTACATAGGTATTTTAGGGTGCAGTACAAGTAAACAAAATTTTAAAAAAATCTGCTTAAAGAGGATAAAACACCTCATCGCCCATCTACAAACATGTTCCTGCAAGATTTCGAGCGATGTATATGCCAGGCGGTTAGGTTAACATTGAGTACAGTGGCCTGGCTTATATGTATTAGTCAACCGATCGCCACTTACGCGCGGAACCGGAATAAAACCTCGCCTATATATCCCAGCATGCATTGCCGATGACTTTGGAGGCGACAGGACAATTTCGAATATTTGTGCGAAGCCGTTTGGGATTAATCATCAATTTGAGGTAAGTTATTATTCTTTTCATATAATTTCTATGTAGCGCGCAGATAAAACGCACTTTTGTTCTCTAGAAAAGGTTAACCAAATACAAAAAAATTATAATTAAAGGTGATAAAAACACCTCATCGCAAAAACGCTACACCATTTCGATCGTCAGTAATTCACAGCTCTATGCTACGCACAGAGCTGATCATAGTTAACTTTATACTAACTACATTACAATTAGGTTACTTTGGTATTTCAATTTTGTACATTTGCAGCTGACAAGTTGGCATATTTATTATTTGTCGTGTATAAAATAAATCCTGCTTGTTCTAGATATCCATGGATCATGGATCATGTCCACTATTTCAAGAAAACTTAGACTCAGTATGATAAAATTTCAGTTTTGGGGGCCTCGTTTAGTTTTTCATTGGACATTGAAATTTAAATTTAAATAAAGAATAAAATTATAAAAAGGGAATTCCAAGCCAAATTTATATTCTAACATAATAATAAGAATGAGATTGACTTTGAGAGGAATAATTGTATAATTTAGATGTGATGTATAGAAAACAATGTCACATTTAAAAGACGACTTACAAATGCATAATTGTGGCATTTAATGCACACACATAATAATAACTCGCATAAATATAAAGAGCTCATTTCTTAAACACAAATGGCAACGTATGGGGCTGTAGCAATCACCTACTAACTAGAAAACAATGTGAAAATACGAATAAACCAAAATAAGCTTACACATTCTGCCAGTATTTTTGTTTAATGTGACATCGAGCTCTAGATAAAACGTTTCTCAGCATAATTCAAGAATAAAGCGTCCTGATAGTTGATGAAATGCTCAAAAATCAACCAGTGTGCACGTCTTTTTTTTCAGGGGATACGAATCAGGGTCTGGTACATAGACTATAAACGCCAGAAGAAAGCCGATAAACACAGAACAACAACAACAACAACATTTGGTATCCGATGCAAATTTAGGGGGCACATCATGAACCCCAATATATGTGCCTTGTTTTCCCAAACTTCTTCACAATTTCACCCCATAGACTATTCATTTCAATGATCTTTTCAATTGTTGTTATTTCTATTTTTTCATTCAAACAATTAAGTGAAGTTTTTTTCTTTTTCTGAATGTATTTTGTTGCATCATTTTGTTGCATCAACCCCGCCCCCCTTTTTTTTACCCCAACACCCATCGGCACTGCAAGTCAGTGATTTGATGAAATGGGAGGGGGGGGGGGGGGGGGGCGGTGGCGTGGGGAGATATGGGAGGATCAACTTGGGGGACGTGGGGAGGACATGGGGGCGGGGTAATGTGGGGGACGTGGGGTCATGTCGATCTCGCCTTCGAAATGCCAACTAAAAAGATTCTCATTCTTAGATTTGTATACAAAATAAATTGCATGCCATATATTACTGAATGCTAACTTGAATATTACCCCCCCCCCCCCTCCCTAATAGTGAATGTATAAAACGTTTTTTACCGGGGTGAGGGGGGGGGGGGGGGGAGGGGAGGCATGCAGAGCCTGTTGCTATCAATACAATTCTATAGACAGGTAACATATTAACTGTTTTTCTCTGCAGATGACCACTTTTGTGGTCCTTATATGCAAGTTGGCTGCTGAAGACAGGTTTGACTGTACATGATGGATGGAAGACATGAATATAAAGGGAACCAACACCTACAAATAATATTCTTATAAATGAAAGGTAATTTTAGAAGTCCATTCCACCAACAAGTTCAGAAAAATAGGTTTGCAGACCAATTATATAATTGAAAAACTCATCACCATACTAAAGTACCTGTGTTCATGGGTCTGCAGAAGAAGACTTTCTATTGTCCAGGATGCATCTTCCGTGGTTCTATTGTCTAAAAATGTATGCATGTATAGAATTGGTGCACTTCCAGACGTTTGGCACAAACGGAACCATGAGGCCCAGTTGGTTCCGTAAGTGTTGGTGATTGTATTGTTTATGAATTACACAACCCTTTGCAAAGTGTTTGGCATCATACAACGCTACCAAAACATAAGCCTGTGTTGTTCTTTGCGTGGTGGACCCCTTTTATTTATAATTTACCCACAAGCCACCACATCTCCCATACATACATTTCACCCCAGCATCATATCAATTGCAACCTCATTTCACTGCCACTGCACACACAAACTATACACATACATATATTTCACCTTCCAGTGCCAAAATTGAAAGATGCCGCCATAATAATGCAATTCAATTTTTCTTGTTTGGAGCCTCCAAATTCCGGTTTTTGCGATTTTTAAATGGTGAAAAAAAATGGCCGCCTTGGGACACAAATACAAAATTTTAAAAAATAGACAAAATGTTGGGAGTTCTTGAAGACATACTACATGTACTCGTACACTGAAACACATAGCACTGTATTAAAGTACAATGGACTATTGTTACAAACAACGATGAAACAAAAAGAATTATTTGTGTCGTCCCAAAGCCGCAACATTCTATGTTTGTAATAATTCTGTCGCTCACATAATATATTTTAATTGTTCCCAAGCCCGGCCAAAAGTGTTCAGGTCAGTAATTTGAACACTTCCTTTTTTGTAAAAATTGGTTTAAAAAAATATTGTTTTGATTTATATAGGGCCTTATATAAAGCCTCTCTATGAGCAATGCATTCTGGCACACTAATAATAATAATAATAATAGACATTTATATAGAGTACAGAAGCCATGACGTCATAAAAATCTTTTTTTAGAATTTTCAAATTTGAACTTCATTTTCATAAAGCGCATGAAAAATAATGTCTAAACACCAAAAATCAATTGAATATGTTAAGTATTGGCTGAGATATGCCCATCCAAATTAATTTTACTTCAATGGGCAATCAGTGTTATAGTGCACTGGTTCATAAAGTTATGAACCAGTGCACTATAACACTGATTGCCTATTGGAAAAAAAAATCATTCGGATGGGCATATCTCACTCAGCCAATACTTAACATATTCAATTGATTTTCAGTATTTAGACATTATTTGTTATGCTCTTTCTGAAAATGAAGTTCAAATTTGAAAATTCTAAAAAAAGGTGTTTATGACGTCATAGATGACATCACACTTCTCCACTCTATAGCGCATATTGCAAAGAGCCTCTAAGTGCTTAAATAATTATTTAATTATTATTACCCATGGTCATCAGGTACATTTCAAACCCACACAATGATATTGCGTACTTTCTCAACTCCCCGGGGAGCATACTAGCCGAGCTGCCACTGATGATGGCGCTAAGGCTAATTAACACCCGACCATGGTACCCATTTATACACCTGGGTAGAGAGCAGCAATTGTGGATTAATTGTCTTGCTGAAGGACAAACGCAGTGGGCCTACACAGGGTTCGAACTCAGGATCTCACGATCAGAAAGCGTGCGCTCTAACAATCTTGCCACACCACGTCCACCAAACTATTTTCTGCTCTTACCATTCAATAGAAAATGAAACACTTTCTTCAAGCAATTATATATATTTTACAAAAGATTTTAATACACCATCAAATTAGTGTATGTAGTATGAAATACTGTACAACTTATTACACATACATTTACATGTTATCATATCAACAATTTGACAATGTTTTACAAATTAACCCGTTGCTTACAGGAACCGGGTGGGCTATGACAAAGTCTATGAGGAATGAGGAATCTCAAGGGGAACATGTAAAGTACACGCTATCTCAATGACAGTGACAGCACCAGGATTTCAGAAATGTGTGTGTGTAGGGGAGGGGGGCTTTGTGTTGGGATGGAAGCAAAAGTCACCCATACCAGCTGACAAACAGATAAGGCCTTATGAACCCCATGCCCCCCACACCCTCTCCAGGCACCACCACTGTACACCGAACACCGAGTTTGAGAGATCTTGGTATAGAGCCTATGGATAATGCATTTTATACCAAATCAAATTACATACGGCTTCGCCTTTCTATTGATTCCAAACACTTTTGTTTATATCTATAACTTTATGTTTTCATTGTATGTTTGTGTTGAATACATTTTAATTGAATTGGAAAAAAATCAAAGATGAGAACCTCATATAAAAAATCCATATGCACCAGAGGTCAATACAAGGCACTCTACTCATGTTACTCAATGGACCAAGTTGCAGAAAATGTTATCATGATGCAGGAATAACAAACCTTGGAGTGCTTGATGCACTGATACATGCTACCAGGCTATTAGACTGGGGTATGTGCTACAAATATAAAGGGAAATCTTTGTTCAAATTTTACTTTTTGTCAAATCATGATTTACAGAAGAATGGTTTTCCTTATTGCAGCAACAGCCCGCATTAGTGACACTGACAAAATTTAAACATTCATAACGGCACTAAAAGAAAATGTGTAGTGCACAAAATTAATATCAAATCATCAACAATAACAATTACATTAACAGATCAAGTTTTGATATATCATTTCATATGGTAGGTGGTGAAAGCTTATTTTTTATTTTTTGTGTTTGGGACGTTTTCCAATACTGTTATTTGCTTTAAATTAACCAGGGTCAGTATTGATTGGCAGGTTACTGCATTAAATGGTCTCCAGTAGGTTACACAATGCTCACAGTCAACGATGTTTCAATAATGATTTCAGTTCTTCACTGACGATAAGTTATTACAAGAGCTCAGTACTCAGTAGTATCTAACTGGAATGTGTTTTTTGATCTTGGCCAACTCAAGATTTATATCTCAAGATACTCTCTGCCAACCGTTAACATATGTTACATAATTCAAATAAAGATTACTCTCAAGAATGCTCCTATACATGACTTTAGGCCATCACAGGCAACTATTGTTGTATTTCAAGTGCTCAGTTGCATCTAAGTGGAGAGCTTTGTCATTAACGAGCATTTGCTTCTACGGAAACACATGTAAATTTCCACTGTAAATTTTGAACTTATATTCTATCTTAAATAAGTGAATAAAAAAATAAAAAAAATTAGTGTGTTATTTGATAACCCAACAGAGCATACCAATAAAATGTTTTGCTTTCTTTTAAAACTGTTACCAAGACTCTCAGGCAATTTACTTGAAGTTGCATCCAAGTAAAAAATGGGAGATTGGATTGGATGTAGCTTAGGGGAAATATCTCCTCTTAACCCATTGACTACGGGAACCAGGTGTGTTGTGTATAAAGTCTATGGAGATTTCAGAATCTCGTAGTGAACAGGTTAATTTACTTAATAAAGTAAGATACACATCAAGTAACTCGCTGTAGACAGAGCCCCAGACATCTCTGGCTGGGGTCTGCACATTAGTGTGGTACACCAACATTATATCATCCTCAATAGGTTAACGCTATTAATGATTACTATGAAAACACTTCATTTCCTGCTTGCAGTGCGTCACAGACAACAAATTATTTCAAGTACTGAATTGCATCCTTGTAGAAGTGACTTAGTCACATTTTCTCAGACACACATCCAGATAGAACGGGTTACATAGCATTTTTCTCAAGTTCTTTTTGCTCAGTCACATCCAAATACATGTAGAAAAGGTTTCATAGCATCGTCTTCGATCACTTCTTGCTCATTTATCACGTCTCTTCCATCTTCTCTGTCCTGTAAAGTATGAATGGAAAAAGAAGAAAAAATTATATCAGTTGAATGTATCAAATATGTCACTTTTATACTTGCGATTGTACAACTGCGCACCATGAACTCAACTCAACCTATTTACAGGGCCGCATAATCTATGATGTGATAAAGAGTACCCCCCTCCAATAATTGAAGAAAAACAATAGAAAACATAAAGGGTACAATTTTGTACAAAACAAACATACCCCCCCCCCCCAAATAATTTGAGAAAAACAATAGAAAACATAAGGGAACTGTTTTGTTACACAACAAAGAAATACATAAGGTGTACTTATCCCCCAATAATTTACATGTCCCCCCCCCCCCCCTCCAATAATTTGAGAAAAACAATTGAAAACATAAGGGTACCATTTTTTACAAAACAAGGAAATACATAAGGTGTACCCACCTCCCCCCCCCCCCCCCCCCAATGATGTGCATGCCCCCTAATAAGTCTGACCACGCTATGCCACTGTATAGACATATGAAAGGAGATTTTTTTTTAAAGAACAACTTACTCATCTGGCTTCGAATCTTCCTCCTTCTTCTGTTCATTTCCCGCTGGCATCTCCTCAGATTGCGACTCTTCCTCCATCTTCTCTTCCTCCCCTGTTGATTTTTCTTCCTCCTCACTTTCCTTCTTCTCCTCTTCCTTCTGTTCCTCTTCCTTCTTCTCCTCTTCCTCTCCCTCAGATTCACTGCTGCTCTCCCCCGGATGTTCAGGCATCTTGGAATGTTCCGGTTCATCCTGGGTGGCCATTGGCTCTTGAGCAGTCTCAGCCTTTGTCACAACCTCTTTGGGTTCCTCCACCTTCTTTTGCGGGGGTGTTCTCGACACCGGTGGTTTTGCAAGGCGGGCCATTCTTCTTTGGTGCTATATTCAAATTAAATCAAAACAATACATAAAAGTAATCATTTGGAAACTTAGGTATGTACCCGATTCATCTAAAAAGTTAATAGTACAAAGATAATGATATGAGAAACAAATGGCTCAAAATAGACCTAATTTGACAATTTGTGATAAATCCACTCTAAGCATGGCCAAATTGTTTTGAGTTGGAACATAACATTATATGACACAATTAACACAGGAAATAAGTGTTTTCAACTGCTCTTGGAATTCGGGTACTTAAAATGTCAATACAGAGGCATTACAAAATACATAACAAAATTAAGAGAATAAAATTATGGAGTAATATGACAAGGCACTTACCTCGATCTGCACGCTCTGCATGATGTCATTGTAGTAGTCAAAGACAAAGCCGGCCATGTGAGCCATGTCTTCAATCACCAGCACTTGGCCAGGGGGAGGGTGGTTCACCTGAACAAAAGATAACAAGAGCAAAAATATATTATTTTAGCGCTCAACATGAACATTGTGTTTATATATTTAGAATTTTAAACACTTAAATCATCCAACAAAGTTGATATTATACAGATGTTAACTGGTGGTGGAGGGAACATCACAGAATGTTCCTCTCCAAGGAATTTGAAATGCTATAGAGGGAAGATTATAAGTCCCCGAGACGTAGTCGAGGGACTTATTGTCTTCATGAAATATCATTTCAAATCCTGACAGAACATTCCATAATTTTCCCGACAACAAAGTTAACATCTGTTATATTATATGACAAAAGTAACACATCTTTACACTTTCAGCCTCTCTGAGCTCGATTAAAAAAAGTGGCTTTTCGAAGTGATATGTTGACAAGACATTATGACGTCATAATAGAATCCCTCTCTCTCTCACTGTGACGTCATAATACAATCTCTCTTGCAGCGCGTGACATGTAAAATATAACACCTACAATCGATAGCATCGCTTTCATCGTTTGCCATAGGTCTAACAAAAATTCTCCTCTATCGAAATATCGCGGTTCTTCAGTGTAATATAAAAAAAATATTATGGCAATCACGTGACTGTGTTGAGCCAATCAATGACTTGTATTTTACTAAGTCATATAATATAAGTCAATATAGTTTCTCAAAAATCCAGAAATAGAGAAAATACATGCGCTAATTTATATGGCTGTGTAGGTTCCTCTGAATACAGGCAGAAACTGTCACCGTTATTTCAGGTGTTTATGAGGGATTAATGATATCACATATTTTCTAATTATTTTATATATGTCTTTGCTATTATTTGCATAAACCCTTTAATTAAAGAAAGTGAATGCTTCTTACCTTCCTTTTGGGTGGGAACCTCTCAGCAGGAGCAAGATGGAGTTTAGTCGGTCTTGACAACAGCTATAGACAATAAGAAAGGATAAAATATGTGAAATATCTTGATATCATATGTTGTAGTCCATTTTTTATTAATATGTAGAAGTTGATGATACAAAAAAACTTTTTTTTATTTATAGTGATACAACTTTTCCCTTTTCTGATAATCCTTGAGAGAAATAACCCCCAAAATACTCGGGCTAGGGTCTATGGAGAGTACATCAATCAATTATAGCAAAATCAATCAGTCCTGAATGGATTTAGTTATTAATTAAATCTTGTCTGCAATTTTGAACCCAATCTTCAGTACAATGATAATGATGAATATATGCTTTATTTTCTCTGAATATGTGATGTCCTTTTCAAAGATTCTGAACTTGAAATGTTCATGTCTGGTGTGCAAAAGTCTAGGATACTGCAGATAATATGTAGTACAGTCAAACCTATGTATAGTGATCACCTAAGGAAAACAAGAATAGTGGCCACTGTAGACAGGATACCACTATAGACAGGTTCCATAACACTATTTTTCCATGCAGGGGATCCCTGTTGGTGGCCACTATAGGCAGGTTGGCTGCTATAGACAGGTGGCCACTAAGACAAGTTTGAATGTACTATCATTAACACTTTCTTTTTTATTTGTTTTGCACTTCAAAAATGTTCATACTTACAGTGCGGAAAGCCGGTGCAAGTTCAAAGCAGTTGTGGAAGAGAGACACCCTGGCAAAGACGTAGAGACCAAGCCGAGCCCTGGACATAGCAACCACCAACCTCCTCACATCCCTACAAATAACAACACATGAGACAAAAATGAGTTTTAGAAGAATTTAAATCATAACAAAATAGAGCAATTCGACTGCGCCAAATATGCCTCCCCAGTCCACCTTATTCATGCACCTAATATGCCTCCGCCCTATTAAATTAGCTTTTACCACATTATTTCATATCTAAATAGATGGTATAATTGATATAAGCACATGGTAATATCATGCCATCACATATACTTTAGAATATCTTTGATGTCACACTTCTGTGAATCCTGAAATCAAATCATTTCATTAGCTCACCAAGATACATACATACCTGAATCTGGTGGCCCCAAACAAAAAAGAAACATAACAAATTGTGTTATATTTGGTTGCCTATTCAGGCCAGAGGACTTTGGGCTCAATAAAATTTGGTGGCCTGAAGCTAATTTTTAGTGGCCCCGGGTTAGCAGGGAAGTGCTAATAATGCATTCTGAGCAATGCTATGATGAACTTATACAAACCTGATGTGGCCAACTGTGCGAGTTCTGACCAGAGAGAGGAGGATGTAGTCATTCTGTTGCCCCTGGAAACGATCAACAGTGGTCACCTGAGGAAAGATAAGAAATTGGACATACTTAGAAAGTGCACTGGGCAAATTGTTGAAGATTAATTTTATGACGTGAAAATCGTGGATTATGTAAATGTTATCGTGGAAGCATGTTGGAATAATATAGGTGTCAATGGACAGCAGTAGCGGCCAGTTTCACTGAAGATGATATCTTTGAATGTGAATGACCAATTGCAAATCTGCTTAGTGCATAAGAATCTGCACAATTTTGTTGATGAATTAGGAAATATAGGGGTAATTAACACAAATACTTTCAAACTGGCAGAATCTACATGGAGGTCTTGGTTGGTTACCCAGAAAAACCAACTCATTTTCCTCAATGTATTAAACCTGTTCCCAACTAGATTTTGCAATCCCCATATAGTTTGCAGGACCCACCAGGTTCCCATAGGCAATGAGTTGATTTATTTCTGGTCATTCTTCTCTATGTTTGAATTTACTTTGCACAATTGACTGCAGATGTATACAGAACACACTCGTACCTTGTGTGGCTGGCCCATCATAGGGTTGTCTTACCTTGTGTGGCTGGCCCATCATAGGGTTGTCTGCACAGCGAGTGTTGATGACATCCCGGATGAGATGCTTCTGTCCGTTGTAAGTGGTCAGGATGCTGATCTTCTCTGCAGGGTAGCCCAACATCCGCATGTACATGAATGTCCCCACCACATACTCCGCCTCAGCCAGATTCTACAGAAAAAAAGTTAAATTATTTTGAGTTTATTTATCTCTCTAAACAAACATTTATTAACTCCTAACGTGCCAAGCTCGCATTTTTGCGAGTTACAATACACACAAATGCCATAGAGCATTGAAATCCCTGGCACGTTAAGAGTTAACATTGCAATAATATAATTATTTAGAAACCATGTTTTCCAATTCTTTGCCAACCATAGAAACATGTAATAAATGACTGGTTTTTGTCTGTCAACACATTAGATAGACATAAACAATCATACATGACTTGTCCAAAACAAACAGTGGGTAAAGTTATCACTCCTTGATAAGCTTTCAACAATTAAAATTGGTTGGGATGAGTGTAAGATGGAAATGCACAAATAGCTACAGAACATTCATAATGACATCATACATATAACAAAATTGACAAACCTGGTAGAAGTATGGGTTGGGCTCTGACTCTCCAACGCCATTGAAGTCCTCCACATTGATCAGCTGGAAGTCGAAGGCAAAGCCTGGGTTGGCGGTCTGGAACTGGGGCATCATGTTGACATGAGGCAGGTTACCAAGGTTACGATACCGCCAACTGTACAGGGTCGCAATGCTGGAATTGGGAATGAGATGATCAAATATTACAAACAGTGAAATTATACAAATGCATACAGCTGAGAGATCCGTTGAGCTATAGATATTTGTTTCACACTGTCATTAAGGTTATTATATACGAATGTTACTAGATGTTGAAGTGGGAAAATGCTGCTCTATTTGTAACACTGCCCCAACCCCATTCTTATGTATCAGTGCACATGCAAACAATTTGCCAGCATTACTTATCATCATCATCATCATCATTACCATCATCATCATCATCATCATCACCATCATTCCCTACCTTGGCCTAGCTCTGCCCTGAGCATCAAGGTCCACTGTTGGCACACCGAGTCTTACAAAGCCAGTGAAGAGAGACTGCTCCATGTTGGAAAATATTACCACCACCACCACAATCATCACAACCAACAACACCACCACTACCATCATCACCATCATCCCCAGCATTCCCTACCTTGGCCTAGCTCTGCCCTGAGCATCAAGGTCCACTGTGGGCACACCAAGTCTGACGAAGCGAGTGAAGAGAGACTGCTCCATGTTGGAGAACATTATCACCACCTCCACAACCATCACAACCAACAGCACCACCACTACCATCACCATTATAATCATCACCCTCATTCCTTACCTTGGCCTAGCTCTGCCCTGAGCATCAAGGTCCACTGTTGGCACACCGAGTCTGACAAAGCGAGTGAAGAGGGACTGTTCCATGTTGGAGAACTTCTGGAAGGCCATGTTCTTGATGACTGGAGGCAGCTGGTGGTGGTCACCGATCATGATCCAGCGCTTCAGCCGATTGAAGCCATCCTCTGGATTCTAGGAAGTTGTTTGATATTAATTGGTAGAATGTTTGCATTACATTTTGTGATATAAATCAGCATTGGCATCAAAGATACCCTGTATGTTTTACATACAAAATTATATAACATGTTTTTATAATTTGTTTATATAAATTTTTGGAAAAATAGATGAGCATCTTTGTTTATCATAGTCCTGTAACTAATAGTTAAGTATTGACAAATAACTAGTGTTGAATGTTCATTTTAGAAGCAGTGAATTTAGACAACTAAAAAGCATCAATTTGTTTACAAATGAACCTTTATACAAGGATGGAATTATGCAGTATATAAACAAACAAAAATACATTAAGTTTGTCAACATCATATCAGGGTTTGTAGATGTAATTATACAAGTAAAATTTTAAAGATATAAAATAATCGTTCTGGCCAATTTCCCTCGAGAGTACAATCTTTAAAATATAATGTCAATAGCTAGATATCCCTAAAATCCTAAATCTAATACAGAACTAAAAAAGATACAGCGAAGGAACATGAGCTCATAAAGTCATACCTGTAGCAGCAGAGGAATGAATGTTTCAATCTCCAGGATCTGAGCTGACTCTTCCATCAGGATGTTGTCATACTGAAAGGATGAAATAGTAAATTTTAAGATATTGTTGAAGGGAGTGTCCGCCTTTTGCAAGCCACATTTGTCTTATATGAAAGAACATGTCAGTTAACAGCTTGCCTGAAAAAATTAGGGCTAGAGAAGTACTTTCATATTATGCGCTTTATAAGAATAGCTTATTATTATACTGTTATACATAATGCATCACCATCACCATTCTTATCCACACTTGGACAACAAGATGCCACAGATTACGATCCAGAGCATTTCAGCTAACTGGTTTTGTTCATACTGCACAAATTATTATCAGTATGCATTAGTAACAAGACTTTTTTTTAAAAAGAGCTGAGTTAACCCCATTTCCCATTTTGATAGAAGCATTCAGACAGAAGGCTTTAACTTAATCTTGACTGGTCCCAAAATACTCCTTAACTTGGATGCATACTTTACCAACTCAAAACATACTCATTGGGTGGAATTCACAAAGGAGGTTAATGTAAACCATGTTTCAAACCATGGTCTACATCTACAGAGTGCTGATTGTAGACAAGACAAACAAATAGGGCCGTCGGTGCTTGCTAACCAGCAGCACCAAATAAAATACTTGCTAACAAGTAAAACTATTACATTATTTCTCTTTCAATTTACAAAAATTTACGAAAATTATGCCTCCGCTATCACGCGATTTTACTATCAAGCCCAAATTAACATGCACTGATTTAATTTGTTTAAATATTTTTCATATATTTTGAGTCCTGTGACCTTGACCATATGACCCTAATCTTTGATGGCTCCCTAAAAAAACATTCAGGTACCAAGTTTGATTGAAATCTGACATTTAGTTCTTGAGATTTTGGCATTACAAGCTTTTTTGCATGTATAATGAGTCCCGTGACCTTGACCTCAACCTCATGACCCCAACATTTTATGGCTACGTTGACTCTTTATGATACATTCAGGTACCGAGTTTGATTAAAATCTGACATTCAGTTCTTGAAATTTTGCCATTACAAGCCATTTTCGCATACATATTGAGTCCTGTGACCTTGACCTTTGACCGCATGACCCCCCAAATCTAATCAGATCAGTGGCACCCCGATATGTACACTCATACCAAGTTTGAAATTGATCCGTCAACCGGTTCTTGAGATATCGCAAGAACAAGGCTTTTTTACACATACATTGAGTCCTGTGACCTTGACCTTTGACCTCATGAACCCCAAAATCTAATCAGATCATTGCCACCCCAATATCTACACTAATACCAAGTTTGAATTTAATCCGTCAACCAGTTCTTGAGATATCGCGAGAACGAGGCATTTTTGTATATATATTGAGTCCTGTGACCTTGACCTTTGACCTGATGACCCCTAAAATCTAATCAGATCATTGTCACCCCAATATGTACACTCATACCAAGTTTGAAATTGATCCGTCAACTGGTTCTTGAGATATCGCGAGAACGAAAACGGGACGTACGGACGGACGGAGGAACGGACGTACAGACGGACGGACGGACAACCCGAAAACATAATGCCTCCGGCCACTTTGTTGGCGGAGGCATAAAAAGGAAGCACAGGCAAGCCAAGAATATTTCAGCAAAGGTTTCCCCTATAGTAAAGCCTTAATCAAAGTGACTGAAATTGGTTGCTATATTACCTGGAAGCTGACGTCCACCAGATCTCTCCTCTTGAGGGCAGCGTGTGTACAGGTCATGGCAATGATCTTGGCTTCCTTGATGAGAAGGTACTTGGACCGATCCTTGCCACTACGCAGCAGCTCAAATGCTCTGAACTCCTGTGATGAACAAAGATTCATACAAATGATCAAGACAGACAAATTTGAAATAACAAACATTACAAAAACTGAAAATAAGAACAAAGAAGTGTCAACAAAGTATGTATTGAGGAGAAGGTACTTAGACCGTTCCCCGCCACTTCGCAGCAATTAAAATGCCCTGAACTCCTGTGATTTACATCATGAAAGATTTTAGCATGTTCAATGATAAATGTATCATGTAATTTCAAATTAAAAATTAGAACAATGAAGTGTCAACAAAGAATGATCTTGATCAGTCTACAACATTTCCACTTCAGTCATCAACATATCCCCATATTCATTACTTAGATTTTGCTCAGTTGAAAAGTGCATTCATATTATTTCAATGCAAAACTATCATAAACATTTTCAATATTCTACACAAAAGCATATATTTGCTTTTAATTAATATTAATTTTTTGAGAAGGAGAGGGGGAAAGAATTACAAGATCATTCTCCCTGAACAAAGAAAGGAGACTGCAGATATACACAATTCATGTTAACAATTTTAATTATTTCTTATAGAACAGAGCTCAGATATGACAAAGGAAACAAATTTAGTCTGGAATAATTACCTCCAACTGTTGGAATATTTTCTTGATGTGACGATAGCATCCCTGAAAGAATGTGAAAGATAATTTTTAAAAAGAATAAAACATAACATTCAAAAGTAATATTTCAATATCAATTTGTACAACAACAAGTGTTAGCCATTTATAAACTGTTTAAACATTTTTAAAAAGTCTCATTTGGAGAAATAATAACCAAAACCCTATAGACATTAAATTATCTTTAACTGATTGGGTAAATCATGGATTATCATGCAGACCCCAGCATGAGATAAATTGGGTATCATCTTCTATGGGTGAAATAACAGGCAATTTATCCCATTATCATTCAATTTCAATGATATGATAACATTTGTATGAATCATTAATTGGGTCAATGACAAACGCTATCAAGGGAGACATATCTAGGGTTTTAGTCAAGTTAACTATCTAGCTTTCAATTGACATTTGACAGCAAGCATTAACCCATTGAAGACGATATTGATTTGGGTATAACACACATCGTCCATAGACCTCAGCCACCAGAGTATTATCAAGGCTAGTCTTGAATGGACAATCTACCATGATATACTGTACCACCTGCAACAACTTTTCTTGAGGCAAAAATAACCCAATGGAGATTATTCGATTTTGTTACAACACACTTTTGCCATAGACCTCAGACTCACAAAGCAGGTTTGTAGGAGGTTTGTACAAACCATGGTTTATCCATGGTCTACATCTATGGAGTGCCATTTGTAAACTGATGGAGAAAGAATGTAAACTGCTTACTTGTTAACAATGTTGATGGTGCACATTTACAAAATGCACCAAATAAATGTTTGTCTTCTCACATGGTGAAATTTGCTGGTTAGCAAGCACTAACAGTAATATCATTAGAAATTATAAATTGTTTTACTTGTATACGAGCAGCACTCCATAGATGTAGACCATGGATAAACCATGGTTTGTACAAACCTCCTACAAACCTCCTTTGTGAATACGAGCCAATAAGTTTAATAATCTACAATGATATACCTCTGCTATGTCCATATCCTGTTCAAACGTCCTGCCCTTGAAGACTGGCTGTGGAGCATTCTCAAAGTACTTGTGGAACGGGAAGCTGGCTGTTATATCCTCCACACTGACCGATCTTCCTCCCTTCGGCTTCACCTTGCTCAGAAACTTCTCCCATCTGGCTACAACCTAGTCAGGATACACAGACAAAAATAACATAATTAATATCTTCAGGCCCACATGTCTGGAGACAAATGTGGTTGAAAAAATGAAATTTTCCCCATTTGTTTTCCTCATTAATATCTTCAGACCTAGTATTTGGAGAGAAATGTGATTTTAAAAATGTTGTTTTTCTAAAGACCAAACTGCGAGACTACGAACATTCAACTAACATATTAAGTTACTATTGTGATCATTTTCAGACACACCCTCTTATAACAAACATGCATACCTGGTAAAGGTAGAAGTGTTCTGCTTTCTCACATTATATGGTACGTCCCCTGGCACTCCCAGACTATCTGTAATCTCTCTACCTATCTCTTTCCCTTCATCGACTGATACAAACAGACACACCTCTCCCATATCGCACACACGCACAAACACACCCCTCTACTAACAAACATGCTAACATACCCCTGTCATCAAAGACAAACACATACCTGGTAGAGGTAGAAGTGTCCCGCCGTCTCACATGTGTATGATACGTCCCCTGGTACGCCCAGACATGTCTGTAACCTCTCCACTTCCTTCAGTAGTTCCATGCGACGTCCAAGCACATAGTTCACTCGCCCATACCTGGTTGAATGACATTTACAGATCAAATTGGTCATTAATAGCTCTCTTTCATATTAATAAAATAATGATTTTGTAACCAGGAAAAATGCTAAGATGATCAGTATATAAAATTAGGGATGGAAAGAGTAGGACATATCACAGAGATCACAACATTTGGAAAATTAAAAAGACATTACAAGACATCTGACAGAAACAAAATATGAGACTGTAGGTTAACCTCTTCTTACACACATTGAAGGTGATAATTTCATGAGAAAAATAATCAATTTGAAGGTCTCTTGGACCTTCAGTGAAAGCATCCTAAGGCAGACCTGACTTCTTACCTGCTTAGTCTTAGTCTTAGTCTCCAAAACTTCTGTCCCATACGCAGCAGATGTCTCTCATGTACATCCAGGGCTTTGATCTTTTCAAACAACTGGTTCAGGGCCTGGTTGGAGTGAGTGAACCTCTGGCCCAAGGACCCTCAGTTTAACTAGGTAGGGAGACCCAAATGCTTACCTGCTGAAGTCTTTCTCAGTCTCCAACGCTTCTTCCCCGTGTCCCATACGCAGCAGATGCCTTACATCCACATCCAAAGCCATGATATTCTCAAAACAACTGGTTCAGGGCCTGGTTGGGGTGAGTGGACCAAGGGCAATGCAACTCAAGAATAGAGTTTATCCTACTTGATACATCGTAATATGCCTTTTTATTATATATAACATAACTCCGACTCGGATTTCTGCTTTGGGAGAAATATGTGAAAACTCTATCGGGTTTACCACTATTCATGCGAACACTGAAGGCCGCAATTATTACGTTTGTGCGGACTTACGGTCAGTGATATGCACTAATGCATTTCAATAGCACCTATTCAAACCATTGTCTAAATACTTGTAGATGCTTTGACGAGTCTGTAAATCAGTGAAAAACTTTTTGTTCGTCCCGTAGCACACATGTCACAGTTTGCAAAGCAGGTCGGGCAATTATAAGAACATGGCCGCTCCCATCACCTTTTGCCGTCGCAAGAATTAGTAAGATGTGGGTATGTTCACGTAAGGATTTCATGGGATCCAGGAGGCCAAAATTGCCAAGTTATGTATCAAACAAAATGTCTGTTCACCCTCTAAACGATAATAATAGCCAAAAGCCATAGTTTCATTGTCCTTTAAGCCTGAGGCCCCTCGGGTTTACCAAGTAGGGGGGACCCAAGTGCTTACCTGCTGAAGTCTTTCTCTGTCTCCAACGCTTCTTCCCCGTGTCCCATACGCAGCAGATGCCTCTCATTTACATCCAGAGCTATGATCTTCTCAAACAACTGGTTCAAGGCCTGGTTGGAGTGAGTAACTATCAGCGTCCTCTGCTCAGGGAAGTTGTGGTAGATGTTGGAGATGATCTGGACAGCCACATCCGTCTTGCCTGTACCTGGAGGACCAACAACCTACAAGGGATAATGAATACAAACACAAAACATATCAAAATTGTGATAGAAGAAAGTCATGACTTTGTGGCAACATTTTACATATTGTTACGAATGTAGATACATGCATTTAATAGTCCCCATGTATATAGTCTGTTACTTCTTTGTTATTGCACTGTTTACCAACCAGCAACTTATCCACTCACTTAAACCTTGTGAATTGGTTCCCACTTAACCCTCACCTTACAATGCCATTCATATACCATCGCTTTTATGTGTTCCCCGTTCACCCCTCTCAAGAGCGGTGATGCTTTTTGATGTCATTAAATCTGCGTTACCCTGTTTTAATCTTAATCTTAAATCCCTGCAATGTTTATAGGTGTATTTCTAAGAAGTACAGGATTTGTTGCTTGATGGTAAACGCTTTAAGGAATTTTTTGAATTGGTGTTGGAATTTGATATTTCATTTCGAGATAGAAGGAAGTATTCTTTCCTTATTAAGGCTATCCCTTTATTTGGAGTATGGTCCATGGATTTAAGGGACCCATATGAATTAGTGGTTAGTAAGTTATTCACTTGTAATAGTCTTTCAAAATTATCGTATTTAATTTTTAAGGGCCAATTATTACCCCAAGATAGAAGCAATAAGTGGAATGATATATTTGATGTAGATGTCAATGCCGAAGATTGGGCTTTGATTCATAGAAATAATTTTAGATGCACAATTGAAACTCAGTTAAGGTCCTTTTAGGTTAAGACTTTCCATAAGGCTATAGCCACTAATGATTTTTTGTATAAAATTAAGAGGTCTGACACAGAATTATGTAGTCTTTGTAATTTAATAAAGGACTCCATTCAACATTTTTTGGTTGAATGTACAGTTGTTAATCAACTCTGGAAGTGTTTGGAGAAATTTTTGAGTTCCAAATTGGGGATCCAAGTACAGTTTTCACTCTTTCAAAGAATGTTTGGGTTTAATAAAGAGCAAAACAATTATGTGTGTATTAACTTCTATCTTTTATGCACACGATTCTATATTTATCGTTGTAAATTTAGTAAGGAGAAACCCAAATTTCAATCTCTTCTTTCTTTTTTTAAGTTAAAATATAAATCAGAATACCTGATTGCTCTCAAAAAGGATAAGATTAGACAACATTTTCAAAAGTTTGTATTTGAGTTATGATGTTAGAATGTGTATGTTTCTAGTAAGCTAGGATTAGAGTTCTCATTTAAAAATGTTCTTTGATCCAGTTCATAGCAAATGCATTGTACATTATAAGCATTTATTACATTGTTGTAGCCTGGCCCGCAGGATCTCCACAGACGCCTCCCGAGGTGTCACTCGCTTGCTTTATTGGTATAATTACTGCAATACCCGATACCTGCGGGTCAGCACATAATATTACGATACTGTATTTGTTTCAGTGACCGCACCCTTTTGTTTTTGTTCTGATGTAAATATGTTCATAACATTTGTTGTACATATGTTATTTTGTTCAATAAAAACACAAAGAAAAAAAAAAAAAAAAAGAAGTATTGTTGACCCTTCTCTCAGATGTTGCCGTTAGCTTAAACTTAAGCTCTGTAATGTTTAGGGATTACTGTATTTCTAAGAAGTAAGTCCATTGTAATGTCAAGTCGCTAGAGTTTGTTCTTTGCTGCTTTTAGTAACCTTTTAGTTAGTGTCTTAATAGATGTCATCCTTTGTCCTCTAGCCTATATAAGCTCGACATCTCTCTCACTCGGGGTTCATATACGTTGAGATTAAGTTGAGTGTCGAAGTCTAAGTCTGTAGACTGATAATCATGGAGCTGGAGTTTGTTCAGTTGTTAGTTGATAAAAGTCAGTTATTATTAGGGAGTGGAGTTCAGTTTAGTCAGTCGTCGGTTCAGTACAAGATTTGAGACAGTTAAGTTGTAGAAGACAGTTTGAGTACGAAGTTAGTTCAGTTAGAAGTTATACTTAGAGTTAGTCCTGTTCGTCATTGCATTGTACAAAGTTGTTTATGGAAGAATAAACGAGTAACCGAATAACTCTCGCCAGCTGTGATCTATTCTCCAAGCTTGTGGAACGTGCTTAAAGAGTGAATGTGATTATGAATGTGATTTAGAACTATATATATAACCTCGGCCATCCAGACATCCATCATTATCATCATCATATTCATCCTATAACATTTGTCCGTCGAAAGACAACAAATCGTTACAATATAATGATAGGACAGGCGGTTCAACAAAAAATATCTATATTTCCATATTACAGGATTGGTGGTTTTTGTATGATGCGTTATCATAAAAGAGATACCAAGTCTTAATTTTAATTAGATTAATATTGCCATTACGTAATAAATTGTATAAAATGATATACATGTGATCAGAAAAGATCATGTTACAGAATATAATCATAGGGTGCATACAAAATTGTCTGTATAGTTGGAAAGATATTAAATAAACAATGTTGACTGAAAAACACAATCATGGAATGCATGGTATCAAAATTATATTATAGGAAATATCATCTTAATTTGTATATGATTTATAGTGAAGTAGAATGGTTATAGGATGCATGGATTCAAAAAGCAGTGCAGAGGCTAATAAACTTACCATGGTGAGACCAGGTTGCATCCCAGCCCTGATGGCTTCTACTTGTGTGGGGGTGAAACGAATGGCATTCCTTCGGAGAAAGAGCAACAAAACACAACACCATCCATAAATATATTTGTTTTAATATAATACTAATTTACACAAAAAAACACATTAAAAACAGGTCAAGAAAAAAAGCATCTAGGCACATAGTGAGTTCATAAATTTCGTATTTTTATTTGTGACACACTTCAAGAGAATCTTCCAAATGCTATTTAATCATTAGGAATATATTTTTGTATCATGTGCTCTTCATTGAATAAATATTCTATATAAGACGATGACATCATAATGTAGTGAAACAGAGCAATCCTATTGGTTGATTACCATTGCCTATTCAGTATAATGAATGTTGCTATGGGTAACATTCTTTATAACAGCATAATATTGCATTGTCATGATTGTTATCATCATTATCGTCGACTTCGTCGTCATTGTCAACGCCATCATTATTATTTAAAGTTGAATTAGTAAAAAACAGAGTTAGATAAATGCTTCTGTTGCTTACTTCTTTGGCTGATTGTAAGGGTACGGGCCCCTGTTTGGAATGACATGAGGCTCCACAGCAATCTCCTTCTTGGTAGCTGCTTGAGAACCGCTCTCCTGTTTGCGCTTCTTTCCCGCTGGTTCCCCTGACTGGCTTTCTGGAAATGTTATCCTGAGATCAACAACGACAAAAACATAATTTCAAACTTTTGATCGCAATACATCTTAATACATGTACTTCATATGATACACTAATAGAGATGAACTTACATGCTACAAATAGTGTGTGTTAATTCTTTTAAAAAGGGTTATGAATGAACTTATCAAATAAAAGAAACTGTACCAGATTAATTCTAATATTTCTTATACCATCTATTACTCACAAGTTTGGCAACTTCGGACAAAAAATTATGCTAAATGTTTAATGCCATGAATGGTCATTAACACGGAAAGTAACATATAAACAGCAAAGTGGGCACATTGTCCAATTAGTTTGATTAAAATATCTTGTATTTCAAAATCTTGGCACTTCAGACTGTAGGATATTCAGCTGATAAAATGTTTACAAAGCTACATGTATTCTATAACAAGAAATTTGTTTTACAAGTCTCTATAAAAAAATAAAAATAAAAACATTTTGGACTTTAATACCTGAAGGGTGGTACCAGCTTCTTTGGGTCATCGGTCACTAGCTTGACCGTGTGGTCCGGGAAGCTTGCTCTCAGGTGGTCCATACTCAGGAACGTATCGTTCCAGTCCAGGGTGGGGATCTGCTTACTCATCCTAAACGAAAAAACATGTCATAGAGAATTAGAAGATTTAAAACAGAAGTCATTGTTAGGTGATTAAACGTATTTCACCAATGTGATGCTTATATTTAAAAGAGAGCTCAAACTGACTCAACGTCGGAAATACACGGGGGCGACGGGCGATTTCGCCCCCGTGAGTCTCAAAATAGCCCCCTAAAATCCCCCAAATCTAACTTCAAGGGGCGACCATTCCACCCAAAGTCGCTACTGCTCACCACCAGTCGCGGGGGACTAACACGCCCGGGACGCCGGCGTAGCATCTCTGCTCAACTCCCAGAGAAATGTTGGCTATTTCCCTAACTGTTCATGCTACTTTCATGCAAGAGGCTGTGCATTAATAGTGATTGATTTCGTTGTAGGCAAAGCCATATGATGGCTGGAAACAAGCCCAAATAAGCCACACCTGGATGTAATGAGTTGTGCATATTGCAATGCAAAAGGCATATGTATAATAGTACATGCAGCTAGAAAAAAAAACGTGCGAATCGGCAGATAGCTGTCATGAATATGATCCCAAATCATAGGCGCCGGAAGTGGGGGGGCAGGGGGGGCGGCCGCCCCCCCCCCCCCCCCAATCCAAAAAGTGGGGGGGCAAAACGCGTTTTTGCCCCCCCAAAAAAACCCCCCCCCCCTCAAAAAAAAAAAGGAAAGAAAGGAAAAGAAAAAATTAAATGTATCAGCCAATAATTTTAACGTTTAAAAACCAAGTTATACATCCATTTAACGTTTTCGCTGCACGTTTTGCGGGCAAACAAATTATCTCAGTTTGTTGTGTAACTTGCGTATGGTACGTCTGGGGTGGATTTTTCTGTACCGGTCTGTTATTACTCTGGCTGTTTTTGTGACGTGCACCAAATTGCACCATTTCAAGTATATCAATGCAAAATCTTCCCCGTGGGAGGGGGATACCCCCTCCCAAACCTCCCCCCCCCCCCCCTCTGGCTCTGCCCCAGCCCTCGGTCGCTTCGCTCCCTCGGGACTCATTTTTGGATGTAAGCTATGTTGTTAGATCATACATAATGTGGCATATGGTTTATGTTTTTATGCACCAAATTGCAGCATTTCAAGTCTATAAATGCAAAATCTTCCCCGTGGGAGGGGGATAGCCCCTCCCAAACCCTCCCCCTCTGGCTCTGCCCCAGCCCTCGGTCGCTTCGCTCCCTCAGGAATCATTTCTGGCTGTAAGCTATGTTGTTAGATCATACATAATGTGGCAGGTTTATGTTTTATGCACCAAATCGCACCATTTCAAGTATATAAATGCAAAATCTTGCCCATGGGAGGGGGATACCCCCTCCCAAACCCTCCCCCTCTGGCTCTGCCCCAACCCTCGGTCGCTTCGCTCCCTCGGGACTCATTTTTGGCTGCAAGCTTTGATGTTGGATCATACAAATGTGGCATATGGTTTATGTTTTTATGCAACAGAATGCACCATTTCAAGTATATAAATGCAAAATCTTCCCTGTGGTAGGGGGATACCCCCTCCCAAACCCTCCCCCTCTGGCTCTGACCCAGGCCTCGGTCGCTTCGCTCCCTCGGGACTCATTTTTGGCTGTAAGCTATGTTGTTAGATCATACATAATGTGGCAGGTTTATGTTTTATGCACCAAATCGCACCATTTCAAGTATATAAATGCAAAATCTTGCCCGTGGGAGGGGGATACCCCCTCCCAAACCCTCCCCCTCTGGCTCTGCCCCAACCCTCGGTCGCTTCGCTCCCTCGGGACTCATTTTTGGCTGCAAGCTTTGATGTTGGATCATACAAATGTGGCATATGGTTTATGTTTTTATGCAACAGAATGCACCATTTCAAGTATATAAATGCAAAATCTTCCCTGTGGTAGGGGGATACCCCCTCCCAAACCCTCCCCCTCTGGCTCTGACCCAGGCCTCGGTCGCTTCGCTCCCTCGGGACTCATTTTTGGCTGTAAGCTATGTTGTTAGATCATACATAATGTGGCATATAAATATGTTTTTATGCACCAGAATGCACCATTTCAAGTATATAAATGCAAAATCTTCCCCGTGGGAGGGGGATACCCCCTCCCAAACCCTCCCCCTCTGGCTCTGCCCCAGCCCTCGGTCGCTTCGCTCCCTCGGGACTCATTTTTGGTTGCAGATTGCACAATTTCAAGTCAAACTAGATAGATCTTCGACTGCGCGCAGTCGAAAATGATGCCTCCGCCATTACGCAATTTATTTATATCAAGCCCAAATCAACATGTACACAGAATTAATTCTCTCAACTTAATTTTGATGGTACTCTGTCTTTTAGATCTTGATGTATCACAATTATGAGCTATAAGTGACCTTGACCTTTGCCCTCATGACCCCAAAATCGAATGACTACAATTGTTCCCTATTATACATTCAGGTATCAAGTTGGATTGAAATCTGATATTCAGTTCTTGAGATTTCCAATCTCAAGCTACTTTTACATATGAGCCCTGTGACCTTTGACCTTTGACCTCATGACCCCCAAAATTTAATCAGTTCATTGGCTCTCCAAGGAACACACATGTCCCAAGTTTGGTCAGAATTTGTCAATCCCTTCTTGAGATAACGCGATCACAAGCTATTTTTGCATATATAATGAGCTCTGTGACCTTTGACCTTTGACCTCATGACCCCAAAATCTAATCAGATCATCTGCCCCCCAAGATACATACATGTAACAAGTTTGGTCAGAATCTGTTAATCCCTTCTTGAGATAACGCGATCACGAGCTATTTTTGCATATATAATGAGCTCTGTGACCTTTGACCTTTGACCTCATGACCCCAAAATCTAATCAGATCATTGGCCCCCCAAGATACATACATGTACCAAGTTTGGTCAGAATCCGTCAATCCGTTCTTGAGATAACGCGATCACGCGCTATTTTTGCATATATAATGAGCTCTGTGACCTTTGACCTTTGACCTCATGACCCCAAAATCTAATCAGATCATTGGCCCCCCAAGATATATACATGACCCAAGTTTGGTGAAAATCCGTCAATCGGTTCTTGAGATAACGCGATCACGAGAACGGGACGTACGTACGTACGGACGGACGGACAACCCGAAAACATAATGCCTCCGGCTACTTCGTTGCGGAGGCATAAAAATGGAAAAGCTCCCTACCGTGGGAGGGGGGGACTCCGCTCAGTCATTTCGCTCCCTCGGGCTTGGTCGCTTTATCCTCGCAATGTCTCACTCTCACCTCTGGCTCAAAGTTGGCAACTCTGTGAGTGGGGTTGGGCATGAGCCCCTAAACACATAAATCGTGAGCCCCCTTAGGGTTTTGCCCCCCCAATCCAAAACTGCTTCCGGCGCGCCTGTCCCAAATCATATTTTTGCAGGAGAAATGGACAGCAAAGTATAAATAATCAAGAAGATCAGGTATCATTGATGGTTTGTAATAGTTTATTTTGTTGAATACATGATTTATGTTACATTTATCGCTTTGAAATCAGACAGGTGTCAGCATTTTCAAGCCTACCTGCAGGCATGCCCTCTGTCAGCAGTTTACTATGCCCAGAGTTGTGGGGGAAATGCACGGTGTGTACTGATGCCTGGAGATGGTGATTGAAATCAGTATCTTTGTGTTTGAAACTTCGGTTTCAGTCGTCTAAACTATTTTTTTATCACTCACTTGGACAACCTTACCCAAACCGTTATCCTAGCGCTAAATTTGGGGGCTATTTATATTATTTTTGTTGTTTTTATCCTGTTAATTTTGTAATTTTTCATGTTTTTTTTTCTCAGCGTAACCTTGCGGCATATAGATCAAAGTCAGAAATATATCAACTTCTTAGACTTTTCTGGTTATTTTATTGTAGTAGACTGTAATTTGTTTTTCTATTTAGTGCAACTCACCCTTCCCGATCCCCCTTTACCCCCTTCCTTTTCTGAAAATGATGTTGATACCTTATATATTTTGTACTTTCTTTTAATTTACTAATTAAATTAAGTGTGCCACCACCGAGCACCAACTGGTTTTATTTGTTTCAAAAACAAATTCTGATGAAGATATTAATAAATAAAAAGACACACACACATGCATGAATTTTATTTCACATATTTAATTCATCTTCAAATGAAACAAAGCAAAATGAGAAAAAAATGTTAAGAGTTAATTTACAAATTAACGTAACAAAATAACATAATAATGACAATTGCACCATTCAAGATGAATATTGTTTCTGTTTTGTTTTGAATTGTTTTCAATTTCAATTCAATTTCAATTTATTCTTGCTTCCAACAAAACATTACAAATGAATTATAACTATTTACACAAAATAGAGATATTGGAAACAAGATGGGCCTCAAAAATTTGAAAAATAACGATATTTAAAAAGTAGCCCCCTTCATTGAAAAATAGCCCCCAATTTTCCAAAAGTAGCCCCTTCATTTTTCGAGGCCATTGAAAAAGTAGCCCCCAAGAAAAAAAAAAGTAATTTCTACCTTGCTTTGCAAAGGTTCACATACCCCAGCAGTATATCATGTGCCCAAGTCTGGTACCACATAGACCTTCTTTATAATGTAACTTCTCTTGGACATTCTATGTTTAATATGTAACAAATAACACTATATAAATCATATCACATAACCATGTAAGAAATTTGAAATTATATATGAGTTAGTGCTTACTCTGAGTAGTGTGCTGCCCCTGGGTCGCCATACCCTAGCAGGATGTCATGTAGCCAGTCTGGTACTATTCGTTCATTAGTTAACAGATAGTCAGCCAATTATAATAAAACACTCAACACAGTCATATAGTCTAAGAAATTTGCAATTATATTTAAATTGGTGCTTACTTTGAGTAGTGAGCTGCCCCTGGGTCCCCATACCCTAGCAGGATGTCATGTAGCGAGTCTGGTACTATTCGTTCATTAGTTAACAGATAGTCAGCCAATTATACTATAATAAAACACTTACCACAGTCATATAGTCTCATAAAATTTGCAATTATATTTAAATTGGTGCTTACTTTGAGTAGTGAGCTGCCCCTGGGTCCCCATACCCTAGTAGGATATCATGTAGCCAGTCTGGTACTACGCAGTCTGTGTTCATTAGGTCACGGATTGTCTCCAGCACAGCCTGCAAAGAGTAGGGGAGAGAATTCCATTGATTTGATTAACACAATCAAACACAGCTTGAGCATTGAAAGGGCTTGTGGGAATATTACCCGTTAACCCGTTCAGGACGGATTGATTTTGCTATAACATGTATTCTCCATAGACCCAAGCCCGATTATTTTCAGGGCCAAGTCCTGAATGGGTTAATGGGATCTAGTAACTTTGTTGGCATGTACAAGAAGTGATGAATGGTTGATAATTTTTGTATTTTTGTGATCTGATATCACCACTTAGTAATGTGTGATAATTTCATGTTAAATGGATGTTATATGGCTGAATAATGAGCGAAAATGCAAAGTTGAACTTAACTCCAAGTTGGACCTAACTATTATGGAAAGCCGTTAGTTCTATGTATAATTGTTGAAACAGTTCTTTTTTAAAAGGAACTGAGTTTGATAAAATCAGTTATATTTGTTAGTACCAATGAGCCTTGAAATAGTTCATATATTATTTTGTTGGAAGTCTCAAATACTTATATTTTTGTCCTTTTGAATATGTTTTATTCCAGGGGTAAAATGGCTTTCCATAATTGTTAGGTCCAACTATTAAAGAATTCATTTCAACTTAGAATCTTTGTGAACTATCCCCATGCATGCTCTCATATACAATACAAAGTTATTTTATGGTAAAATGCGTATAAACATTTATATACTTTTGTAGTCATTGCAATATTGATGTTTTGTAGATATACCTCCAAACCTTTGTTCATAAGACATTTTAGTCTGCAGTCTTGTATTTTTTTGTCACTAAAATCTATCTAATTCTTTTTGTTTTACCTTGAAGTTGTTTTCCTTTGGTTTCCTTCTCATCATGATGTTGAAGCTCTCATACACATCCTCCGCCCCCTCGGAAGCCGTTCTCGTCATATCCTTCTGGTACTGGTTTGGGTCTAGCCACACACGGTAGGTCCTGGCCATGCCTGGCAGATCTGGCTTAGGGTCTGGACCTAGAACACAATCATCAATAGCATACATTGTATTACATATGATATATATAATTATGTTGAAGCTCATTCACATCCTCTGCACCTGGTGCATAGAACCTAATGACAATAACAATTCAATAATCAGGGAGATTGATGGGATGAAATCCGATGCAGTAATCTTGGTCTATTTTCAGGGAGTCTCCTACAAAATTATGGCAGCTCTGAAACAATGATTACCTTCTTCAATGACCTCTCCTTTCTCATTCAGTAGACCCTCGATCTCACAGCCCCTGATGTAGGCCAGTCCAACCTGGTCTATGAAGTCATCCTTGTTGTTGAACGAGGTCCCTATCCTCTTAGTGGGTCTCACTGTCACAAGGAACGCCACATCGTGCTTGCGTAGGGCTGTGTATACATAATAACGTGGTTTCATTTTTCAGTTGGATTCATTTTCAAGAGGTAAATACTATTCAATCAGTTATTTGTAATTTTGCATTTTCATAAATCTTAGTCAAGTGCTACAGCTTTTACATTAATTAAGTTTTGTCTTCACATCAAATTACTTTATTGATCTCTTTCCCATAAATATCATATATCATGCCCAGACGAAATTCTTCATTAAGTACAAAACATACTTGTCCTCTTTTAATTATTGTGTTTTTACAAAGACTTTCTACATATACAGTATGCTCCATAATAGCATTTTTTGAGCTCAGCATAAATAGATGACTTTACTACATACAATAAATAAGATTTGACATTTGTTTAGTCACTGCAAAATGAAAATGTGTTTGATCTTACATTCCCACTCATTCTTGACATGCAGCCTGAGGTTGAGAGTCAGGGTGACATCGGCCCTCACACTGGCTGGGTGGTTCTCACCAATGTTGGGCTTGGAGACCTGTGTGAACACAAAATAATTAGCACCATATTTTAAGTAGCCTTTATTTTTTCATGCCTTGGAAATCTGTGTGTACACAAAAACAATCCAATTTCCCCATTCTGGACTGTTAAACGTGTAATTAAAATCTTGATTTTTAACATTTACTTTAATTACAAAATGATTTTTTTAATGTAAAACATAATATGCATAATGATTAAAGTTATAAACCCTCTAATGCTTTCAACAGAATTATGAATATATCTTGGAAATATACTTGAAAATATTTGTGCACACAATTATAAAGTAACTTTGTTCATTTGGGGGAAAACTTTTAACTGCCATCTTATAAGTATATTTCTTACCTCGACAACAGAGAATGAAGTGATGGGCTGGGGATATGAAAAAGAAAGGACAGAATATCAATATAAGACTAATCATAGATGGCAATATTGAAAGCTGAAAGATCATCAAAGTCATCAAAGCTATTTGATTTGGGTATAACATGCTTTTTCCATAAACATAAAGTTGAATATGTCCATAACATGTCTAGAACAGCTGGCCTTACTTCAAGATTTAAAACACTAGAATAAAAAAATATAAATTTACATTTTCTCCATCTCTCTCGCTCTACTTGCGCAATATACCTTTTGAAACGCTTTCTCCTATCTTAAAGGAATCTACTAACTTTGTCAACATGTGCAAAAACTGAAGGGTTTTACAAATTTGTGTTTCTGTTATCTGATATGTCCACGGAGTGATGTGTAAAAATTCCATGGTAAATGAATAACATATGACCAAGTAATGAGCAAAAATGCAAAATGATATTCGCTAACTCATGGCACTGACTTTGTACACAGTTATAATTGTCCACTAGATAATTTATAAATCTGAACACTTCAATCATACATATCTTTATAACGGAAGATAAATTTGGAAAACCGAAAGCTGTTCCATGCTACTATATATGAATATAATTAGGTATGTGAGAACCATACAGTTCCATATAAGTTTTGAGGATTTTGACAATGTTACAAAATCCCTTTAATTCTACTTGTGCCTTTCTTACCAAATGCCATCAAGAAGCAGAACAGTAAAGAAACAATACAATAAACAATGAAGTGCATACATTTTTCATCACCCTGGTATGCAAAGTAAAAAATGCATATTGTGTTGTCAAAGGGATCTAGTAACTTTGTTGACATGTGCACAAAACTGACAATGGATCTGTAATCTGATTCGTCCACTATTAAAAGTGATGTGTACACATTCCATGGTAAAAGAATGTCATATGACCAAGAAATGAGCAGAAATGCAAAGTGATATTTTAGAACTCATTGCACTACATAGTTATAATTCTCCAGAGGATAATTATAAATCTGAGCACTTCAATCATAAATATACAAAGAAAGAGAAATTTGAGAAACCAAAACCTGTTCCATACTTCATTTGGTAATACAAATAGAACAAAGTATGTGATAACTGCTATAGTAGTTTTGTGTATGTTGACAATGTTACTAGATCCCTTTAAGCGTTGCATGCTTTTAATTTTCAAAATGAAACATGAATTAATTGTACCTGTGCCATTCTTGCCCATCCCCCAAAGAAGCAGTTTCCATCCTCAGACTTCCAGGGCTTGGTCCTGTACACTGCATCCTCAATGTTCTGTCGGATCTCATCTAGATAAACATCATAATCAATATTTGTTTCAATTTCACTTTCAACTTTAATATCAACTTTAATATCAACTTCAATTTAAACTTTTCAATTGCAATTTCAATTTGAAATTTCATCTTCAATTCCAAATCCAATTCAATTCAATTTCCACTTCAACTGTTGACTCTAGCCTGAAGAGATGATAGTTCCTCAGCAGGTAGCTGTGAAGGGTTCAATCTTCAAGACTGGAGGGCTAGCAACGTCCTACGGTTCATCACCAAAATGCCCAAGAACTTTGGCTTTCCAATCAATCTGGCACTGGGGGATTATTTAATGGGCAGCTTACGGGCTAAGAAAAGAGACTTACATGTGGACTCTAGCCTGACAAGGTGAAAGTTCCTCAGCAGGTAGCTGTGAAGCATTCAGTCTTCAAGACTGGAGGGCTAGCCATTTAATACATCCTATAGTTCATCACCAAAATGCCCAAGAACTTTGGCTTTCCAATCAATATGACACTGGGGGATTATTTAAAGGGCAGCTTAAGGGTTAAGAAAAGAGACTTACATGTTGACTCTAGCCTGACAAGGTGAAAGTTCCTCAGCAGGTAGCTGTGAAGCATTCAGTCTTCAAGACTGGAAGGCTAGCCATTTAATACATCCTATAGTTCATCACCAAAATGCCCAAGAACTTTGGCTTTCCAATCAATATGACACTGGGGGATTATTTAAAGGGCAGCTTAAGGGTTAAGAAAAGAGACTTACATGTTGACTCTAGCCTGACAAGGTGAAAGTTCCTCAGCAGGTAGCTGTGAAGCATTCAGTCTTCAAGACTGGAAGGCTAGCCATTTAATACATCCTATAGTTCATCACCAAAATGACCATGTACTTTGGCTTTCCAATCAATCTGACACTGGGCGGTTGTTTAATTGGCAGATTAAGGGAAGTTTAAGAAAAGAGACTTACATGTTGACTCCAGCCTGAAGAGGTGGAAGTTCCTCAGCAGGTAGTCATGGAGGGTCAGCATCTGTAGGTTGAGTTTGGGCAGGGCCAGACAACCTGCAGTTGGGTATCACAGAAACAAAGGAAGATGAAGTTACATACAACACATTTCATCTGCTACTAACGCTTAAACCTAGAGTTGGTAAATTGGGTTTGACTCTTGGCCGGGTCTATCGGAAGGTGACAATAAAGGGGGGTCCCAGTTGTAAATAATCCTAATTGATGGAACGCGTCTGCAAAATACAAATAACCAAACCAAACCACCTAAAAAAGGAAGAAAATACAACATCAAAATCCAGTCATTAGCATGGAGAAGTATGGATGTGCTTCTATAGCTACCAATATGTAAGCAGGTACATCATCAGTGTTGCAAGTAGCACCATAACCCCTTGACTATGGGAACCGGGTGGGTTGTGTACAAAGTCTATAGGGATTCCAGAAACTTGAAGGGAACAGGTTAAGTGAGATCTGGGAAATAATCATGAGCAAGCAGTGCTCCTGTTCTGACAAAGTGCTCCTTACAAATGTTGAATATTTCAATTCTAGTGATACAGATTCAAAGTTTCAATATTCTTAACATAATATCAGCTGTTGTTAGGGTGAATCTTTCAAACAATTTTTAGCTTATACAGTAACTTTTCTTTCAAAATATGGAACTCCAGATTCATCTGAAAAACCTGTATCCCTGTATCATGATGTGTGAGAATATTTGTGGGGGGCTAAATTGGCAGGCACCCCCATGTATGTTTGTCAATGATAATCATACCTTCTCCCGAGTAGTACTCTGTTGGGACCACATTCTCATCCCACAGGATATCCTCTGTTGGGTAGAGCGGGGTCTCGTTCAGCGACTGGATCTGTGATAGGCGTCTCTCATGGTGAGACACCTGGGAGAACAAAGAAAGAAACATTCAAAACTAGATGGATCTTTGACTGCGCGCAGTCGAAATGGATGCCTCTGCGATTGAACAATTTTTTTAATGAGCCCTGTGACCTTTGACATTTGACCTCCAGATACATACAAGTAAAAAGTTTTATAGCAATCTGTCCACCAGTCTTTGAGATATTGTGATTAAGAGCTATTTTTGCATATATAATGAGCCGTGTGACCATTGACCTTTATCCTCATGACCCCAACGTTATTGGCTCAAGATTCATATAGGTACTAAGTTTGCTGATAATCCATCAATTGGTTCTTGAGATATCAGATAATGAGCGATTTCAACACATTTAATGAGCTCTCCGACCTTTGACCTTTAACATCATGACCCCAAAATCTAATCAGTCTTGTCACTCAAGGAGAGAAAATCGGATTTCAATTGATTGGCGAGACTCAAACCGGCAACATCTGGATTGTTTGACCAGTGCTCTATCAATCAGCCATGAACAATAATAGGCCCGAAGTGATGAGGGTTCAGTCTTACGAATTGTAGGTTTATTACATTTAAACTCTGACCTCTCATAGATTAAGAGACAAAATCTGAGAGAACTGTCTTTCTTGGTGAAATAACTTAGAAAACAGAGAAACACAACAAACACAAGTCACATGGGCCAGAATTGGCAGACGCAGTTTTGTTACTGACTTTTGATAACCTCTGCAAGAAAAAATATACTAGGAAACTAAATATTTTGTTCTTCTTTTCATTTAATTTGCAACATCAGCAAAGATATATATTTTCTGGACAAGATACTCACCATAAGATCAAGAAGCATGGTCTTCTCCAGGGTAGTTTCTTCCTCTTCCCCCAGAGGAGGCAGAAGATGCAGGAAAGCTGCAAACCGATGCAGGTCAGATGCACTATCATATGGATAGAAAGAGGACAAGACATGTTAACTTCTACAATTGAAGATCACACTGAATCGTACCATTGGGAAAATAAATTATTTCACTATTTTTCATGCAATTGTTTATGGCTTTTTGCAGCATGTCAGGGGCTAGAGAAAAACTGCAAACTGATGCATGTCAGATGCACTCCAAAGAAAAGAAAAGAAAAGAAAATGTTATCACCAGGAACACTTTCAAAAATGCATTTACATAGATATCACAAATATTTCATGGCTTTTCTTCTCTGATCTGTGTTTGCACTACATTCTGGTAAACTACAAGATTTCACAATAATTCAAATATTTACCTACATTTGGTTTTATACTAGTTCTGATTTATGACAGTACTTAGGGTGATGTCACATCTCACCGGATAGCTACACGGATGCCCGACGGATAGAAAATTTGCGAAATATAATTATCCGGTGGTGAAAATTGTCTCCATTGCTGAATGCACGAAACTTTCCGCCGGATAAAACAACGGACATCGCCGGACAAGGAACGCATTCGGCGAACGTGTAACAGGCAAGAAACATATACAAACGGAGATAAACGGATTTAACATTTTGCTCTCCATCCGGCGTCCATTAATGCTATCTGGTGATATGTGACAAGGGCTTTACCTGAGTTTAGTGAAGTGCTTGGTGAGGGTTTCTCTGGTATCGATACTGGCCACGTTGGACAGGGAAAACCGCTTCAGCTCCGGGAACAACTTGAATGCTGCCCTCTATAATAATACAAAGGAAAACAATGACACTATGACAGAATGGTTTATGAATCCCAACTCATAATTTGGTCACTTCAATAAGAATTTGATGCATGGGTTCAACATAACTTCTGTATTTTCACCAAAAATTGTCTTAAATTTCAATATTTAATGAATACAAGTAATTGGTTTGTAATTTTAAGAAAATTTAGAAAATTCAAAAAATTGGATTGTTAGTAATGATTTTCCCTTTAATATTAGACAATAAATCAAATTCAATAGAAATTAAATCGTATCACATTACCTGTAGAGAGCTGATCCTATCATAATGTATATCTGTCATTTCATGGTCAGTCAGGGCAGTGCCAGTTGAATCCTTGATCTCAAATCCAGCATAGAATGTCAACATCTCCAACAACTAGACATGTATAAAGCAACAATGAATATTGATTAGATTGATCTCAAATCCAGCATAGAATGTCAACATCTCCAACAACTAGACATGTATAAAGCATGAATAAATGTTGATTAAATTGCATAGAAATTGTATTATTTCCACTTCAACAATTATCTTTCAACTTTTGAAGATATTTGCTTGCACAAATCCTTATTGAATATATTCTTGTTGATAGTGATAGCGCTCTACCATTGTTCTTGAATAACAGAATACTTACAGAGGCTTTGACACATTAAAGAGCTTTAAAATGATTATCAATTATATTAGGCGCTTTCATATAAATCAAAACATGAATAACATTACTATTTTAAACAAATATTTCATCAAAAAAAAACAACTGCAAATTTGACCTCATTGAATAGCTTTCCCTCTGATCTCTCTGCAAGTTTGGACAGTCTGCATCGCACCACGACATGAGCATCATCCATCACAGCATTGAAGAACCTTCTTGTGGGTAGCTGAGCCTGGCGGAAAGAATTGAGCATTACAACAGCTTTTCACCAGTAATCTTCCCTACCCAAGCAAGTTTAGCTGAAGAAGCAACCTAGATAGGTTGCGAAAACTGGTCTTCTCCACAAATAGTAAGCCCAGTTGCTTAGATTTAATTTCATGAACATTTTCCTGGATGAATAAAAATCTATATTAACGTAAGCATTAG
Source organism: Echinarachnius parma (assembly GCA_037951105.1). NCBI lineage: Eukaryota > Metazoa > Echinodermata > Echinoidea > Clypeasteroida > Echinarachniidae > Echinarachnius > Echinarachnius parma. The sequence goes on from JBAMJV010005863.1 coordinate 55,047, forward strand.
AACAGATTAAATGTAATGCTCAGAAAAGTCCTTGAAATTTTCATGAGAAATGGCTTAGTTATGGATATATAAATAACAAATAGTAATAACAATAATACACCCCATGTCTTACCTCTAAGTCAACCATCATCTCCACAAACCGCTCACAGAAGTGCACCTTGTTCATATCAGCCTCCCCTAAACAAAAAATACAAGAATACACAAGTTGGATTAGGGGTGAAGGAAGTTGAAAGTTCATAGAATGCAAGTATACAACACAAGTATTAGGTAGTCAGAAACCTTACTTTATTAACTGCTTGTAGATATGGCCCAGCTTGTACGATGTCTGGTCCCTTGATGACCAGTATTATACACCCTTGCCTGTATGGTAGTTCACCCAAGGTGGCACTCTTCTATTCATGACATATAGCTACTTGAGTCCACTCATTACAAAAGAAACAATCTATATCAGGGTATATTATTAAACAGTGGCAGAGGGCAATACAAACTACTGAAAACAGCCAATTTAATGGGGCACTTCAGTTTTGGTTTAGAGGGCACTTCACAAATATTTGTGTGAGGTAAAGAAATACCAGTACTAAGAGTAACATTTGAAAAAGCACACAATTTGAATGACAGAATCAACTTTGTTTGATCAAAATCGGTTCAGAAATGGCTGCAATATCCATAAATATATTTGAATACATTTTGGGGACCAACTTCTGTTCAATAATTGTGTACAATATTTGTACAACATACCTTCCCCTGGGATTGAGTCGAGGATGGTGTAGAACTGCTGGATCAGGTTGAAGAGAAACCTACGCTCAAAGTCATTCCTGGAAAGTGAAGAGAGAGAGAGAAATATTAAGCTGCTCCCTACTTGATTTTGCAATCCCCATAGAGTTAATACAGGGCTTACCAGGTTCCAGTAGGCAATAGAATGATGTCACATTACTTTGTTTTAAACATAGTAATGGTTCTTAACAACTTGCCCTTTGATTCAAGCTTTTAGTAGTAGGTTGGAGCTGGACAATTACCTTCACTTGTTCAGACATTTCTGGCTTGCCTGACAGTGTTCAGAACAATTACCAATATCGATGAATAGCTGTGAAGTCACATTTTGGTACTCTATGGGTTAACCGATTCCTACTAGATATGGCAATACCCATGTAGTTAATAGAGGGCTTTACCCTTGAACAATGGATAGACAGGATAGATAGCAGTTGATTTCCAAAAGTGTGGCACATCTGCACTTACTTTCATGCACAGTCAAACCTGTGTATAGTGACCACCTAAGAGAAACAAGAAACATGGCCACTATTAGCATGTGACCTCTAAAGAAAGGTTCTATAACATTGTGTTTCTCTGCAGTGGATCACTTTTGGTGGCCACTATACAGGGTGGCCCAGAAAGAATGCAACACCTACGATCGTTAATATCATCAACATCATCAACCAAATGTCATTGTTTTTAGTTGATTGGGTAGAACATTCTTTTTCCAACAAAATGATACCATGAGCATTGACTTTGGGCAAGGCGTTTGGATCCTAGGGCCATTTTTCTACCCAATCAAATAAAAAACAATGACATTTGGTCGATGATGTTGATGATATTAACGATCGTAGGTGTTGCATTCTTTCTCGGCCACCCTGTATAGGCAGGTTGGCTTCTTAAGACAGGTTTAACTGTAGTACCTTTTCTTGGTTTCTTCGTCTTGTTTCGCATCATTTCTCTTGATGATGTTCCAGAACTTTTTGTACTTCGGGTATGCTTTCAGTTCAGCCTCCAACCTTCCCTGTGGGTAAACAAATAACAATAAAACAAATTGATAATAAAGTGTGTTCACCGTTACAGAAGATAATGCAGTCTAAAACCTTTTAAAGCTTGTTTTTAAATAAGAAAATGTGTTTTCTATGTATTCTCTGCTTTAAATAGACAAAAACTTCCCCATTTAAGTATCAAAATAGGGAAAAATACAGTGATGATAAGTTTCACATTTAAATCAAGCATATCTGGGGAAATTCTGTCACGAAACGGCGAAAATAGTACAATAATTTATTTTAGGCTTTTGGCTGAAAAACTGGTTTCCCCGAGTTTATAACATGATTATTTTATTTTTAATTTGTGTCCCCTCTTGATAACAATGTCTGCTTTTGTTTGAGCAGCAGTGAACTATTCATTGGCCTCAGGATCATCACTTGTATTTTATTAATTTGAATTTAATTTATTTCACGTTTGCATAAAAACATGAACATATATATGTCCATACAGTTCATTTATACAATATAGCATAACACATAAGAACAAATATAACAGAAGAGAAAATCTCCATGGAAATTACATAGTCATAGAGGTTAAAAGTCGACTTTCTATCATAATTGGCTATTTTCACTATATCATCTTCCATGTATATTAATTAAACCTGTTCCCTTTCGGAATTCTGCATAATCTCTAGACTTTATACCTCGCCCACCAGGTTCACAAAGGCAAGAGGTTTAAAGTCGACTTCGTATCATTGTTGGCTATTTTAACTATTGCATCATGCATGATATTTAACCTGTTTGTTTGAGATTCTAAATGTCCATAGACCTTGTACATCGCCCACTAGAATCCTGCAGGCAAGGAGTTAAATTTAGACTTACTTGGATGAGACACACCCACATGGGCAGGGAGACCAGCCTCTGTACCTGTTCCCTGATCACATCCACCTCCTGAAAGGACCATTAAACAAACCAGATAAGTGTTACATGAATAACAAAATTAATATAATAATCATAGCTCTTAATGGTTTTCTATATTTGGAAAATGACAGAACTTTACTAAAAAATCACCTTTCTTTACGGACCTTTCAAGTTTTCTAGTTGAAAGTTGGGTTGGTCTTTCAAAAGAATATTCTTGCTATTTGTGTGAATGATTAAGAAAGAAAATAGGAACAATTTACAATAAATTATCTGTCATTGTTAATACAATATTTCAATATTCTTTTATTAAAGCAAATATAAATAGCCTAAGTGTATGATAACTGGCCGTTTCCAAAGGCATATAGCCCTCAACAGGTTTAAAATGGTTGTTAAAAGAAAAGCAATTTAACCTAGAGGAATTTATACATTTAAGCCTGAGAGAGTTTAGCCATCAGGCCATCTGTGCATGCCATATTTTCAATATTTCATTTTCTAAATATGGTATTATTGTTAAGTGCAAAACAAACAGGTTTTAAAATGGGTCTTTCACTATCGTGAAATGGAAGCAACTAAACGACTGGACTCAGGGCAACTAGGCGAATGCTGGGGGCATAATTTTTGGTTGGATGGGCAATGGATGTAACGGCAATATTTGCTAGATGACCCTTTTGCAACATTTTAGTCAGATCGAGGTCGGATAAGAAACAGTGTAGTGGGACTACTGCAAGGAGGGAATGCAATCATGGTATGCCTACATTACATATTCACATAATGATGTTCTGTGTAAATATGGTACAGTAGTCTCCACTTAATGGGGTAACTTTTAAAGGGGTACTCCTGTTAAACGGGTAGGATTTGACAAAACATTTCTTATGTTTCTTCAGGAAATTTCCACCACTTAAAGGGGTACACCTGTTAAATGGGTTAAATATCCCTTGCAAAACACAACCCCATTATTAAAGCAGAGAGCACTGTAATATTCTAAAAATGAACAAACAAAAAAACTGAGCTGAAATAATCTTACAAGACTGTTGAAGCAGTGGATGAGGAAGACGAGGAGCACCGTCTTTTCTCTGAGAGAGATGGAGTCCCCCTGGGAGGCACCCAGCATCAGATCTAGCACACGTCTGAAGAAAGCTGGGAAGTGCTCGGACTTTGCCTTGCAGGGCTGCAGGACAAATGTTAAAGAGAATATTATTCACAAAATGTGTATTATAATAATAATGATTGGTTCGATTCATATATAGCCCCTAATATGATACAATATTGTATGAACTCGGATCTCACGATTGGAAAGCGCCCGCTCTACGATTCTCGCCACACCACATCCAAATTGCAAACTGCAAATGGAAAACACAAATTGGTTACAAGTGAGCATTATTAATTACAGTCACAACATCTTGGTTCATACAATAATCATAACAATAATAATAATTCGTTTTGTTTACCCAGGTAAGCCTCTTCAGTGCTTTTGAAATGTTCTCACCAGAGGGACCTGCTTCTAATATTTTGACCTTGGTCATCGGATACACATCCACAATCAATCCAGCACTTATTGTGCACTCTCTCCACTCCCTAGTGAGCATTCCAGCAGGAGATACTTACACACACCCTAAATCCTACCAAGTACCCATTCATACACACGGGTGGAGAGCAGCAATGTGGATTAAGTGCCGTGCTGAAGGACACAAGTGCTGGGGCATCAATAGAATTTGAACTTGGTTTGAAGTCAGGCTACAACACCTATCGAACATACTTACAAACTGGTCTGCAAAGGTAGCAGCCTCATACATTTACTGATAGATTAAAACACTGGCATGGCATTGAGCCTTGCAGAAACAAATTGTGGCCAGATCGCTTTGACAGTTTTTGTAAGTAATAACTTTGCATATCAAGTAAATTGTAGCAAATCTATTACCTTCTAAAAAAAGCTTTGATTTCATATTATGTTCCATTTTGTATTCAGCTAGTAAGTTCACCACACTCACTTGTATCTCTAGTGGTTCTTTAATACTTGGTTGATTTCCTCTTATAAATAGAACAATGAAGCCACCATTGGTTTTTCAGATTTTCTCTTTGAATTTCCAAGGATCATCAAATGCTCATAAGGTCGAAAATCTTAACATCTGTACCCTACCTCCCAAGCAGGCACGCCTTCCCGGAACTTCTCATTAATCATGACAGCAATGGATACCAGATGTCTTGTTGTGGACTGCGGAAACAAGAAACATATTTAATGTCATTTACAGATGTCAATATTACCACAACAAAAAACATGTAATATTAGGAATAACAAAAAATATACATCATCAATCACATAACAAAGAGAACACCTTTGCAAAAAAAAGTGTCACAAAGTATTATTATTAACATTAAAGAGGTTACCCTTTGTTTGGGTGAACAAAAGCTCATAAATTCTCAAGCACTTTTATACAGTATACCAACATTGTTATAAATGCTGAAAAATGTAGACAATTTGGAAGTATACATACTTTTTTTCTGATATATCTGATTTACTGGCACCCACATATGATCAAGTAGTACTAGTAAAGAAAATATACTATTTGTTTTAGCAGGTGGCAAAAATAAAAGGTAATAACATAATATCATTAACATCAATATTATTGTAGAAAAACAAAACAAAATCTTCTATTTCAAAATGTAGCTTTTACATCCATATATAAGAGCTTTCCAATTGAAAATGATGAAATAAAATATTCTCTTATGCCAATGAGCAGACCAAAAAGAGGTTTTCATAATCAGGTGGTCTCGATAAACAGGTTCAAAGGGGAACAAACATAGTGGTCTTAGACAGATAGCCATTATATACAGGTGGTTGCTAAAGCAGGTTTGATTGTATAAAGAACTAGATGGATCTTCGACTGCGCGCAGTCGAAAATTATGCCTCCGCTATGACGCAATTTTCAATATCAAGCCCAAAATAACGTGCACTGAAATTTGTTTTTTTTCATATATATATTTTGAGTTCTGTGACCTTGACCTAAAGACCCCAAACTTTTATGGCTACATTGGCTCCCAAGAATATTCAGGTACCAAGTTAGATTGAAATCTGACATTCAGGTCTTGAGATTTTGTCATTACAAGCCATTTTTGCATATATATATTGAGTCATGTGACCTTGACCTTTGACCTCATGGCCCCCCAAACCTAATCCAATCATTGCCACCCGATGTGTATGTAACTCATTCCAAGTTTGAAATTGATCCGTCAAACGGTTCTTGAGATATCGTGAGATGGATGCTTTTTTGCACATATATTGAGTGCTGCGACCTTGACCTTTCACCTCATGAACCCCAAAATCTAATCAGATCATTGTCACCCCAATATGTACACTCATACCAAGTTTGAAATTGATCCATCAACCGGTTCTAGAGATATCGCGAGAATAAGGCATTTTTGCACATATATTGAGTCCTATGACCTTGACCTTTGACCTCATGAACCCCAAAATCTAATCAGATCATTGTCTCCCCAATATATACACTCATACCAAGTTTGAATTTGATCTGTCAACTGGTTCTGGAGATATCGCGAGAACGAGGCATTTAAAAACATATATTGAGTCATGTGACCTTGACCTTTGACCTCATGAACCCCAAAATCTATTCAGATCATTGTCACCCCAATATGTACACTCATACCAAGTTTGAAATTGATCCGTCAACCGGTTCTTGAGATATCGCGAGAACAAAAACGGGACGTACGTACGGACGGACGGACGGACGGACGGACGGACGGACAACCCGAAAACATAATGCCTCCGGCCACTTCGTTGGCGGAGGCATAAAAACACAAGTTATAAAAGGATAAAGCGGGAAATGCATACCTTGGCTGGGTCATAGTTGGGCCACAAGTAGTTTTCCAAATACTGGCTAAACTCTAGCAACATGATGCGGCGCACAGCAAATCTGTATGATCACAAAGAATTGAAGAGTCAGGTTGATGCGTAGCGATGGGTTGATGGGTAGAGTGAACAATAATGTGTTTATTTGAAGCCTGTTTGTTCCAATGATTGATCATACAATCAATACATATGGGCAACTCCAGCATCACGGACATTACAAACAGACAGTATTTTCATGACTTTCCAATGCCACTACTAATTCATACCTCTACCTAATGTCTAACTTTTATTTTTATTACAAAGCAATAGCCTGGTTAAGTATGCAAAAAAAGTTTCAGAACATTTATCCAATTCGTTACTGAGTAATTCTGCAATATGTGCGCCGTCACGGACATTACATTTTTTGGACATGACTTTTTGCATCCATATACATCTTTGCAAAAATCTGTGGGTTCTGAGACCTCACAAAGGTGATTTAGGTATTCAATTATAGACAAGGCAATGATGAATTGAATCCAAGTTGGATTTTGTGAAACGGGCCAGGTATATGTGATCTAGACAACATTACAGTTTGTCCGGAGGATTTGATTAATTAAAAAATATACTTTAGAGCACTCAAAAGACTGAAATTTTAATCTGAAAAGGTACTTTGATTATCAGTCATCAAATTTGGTGCCTTAAATAATACCAGAAAATTCAGAAAATATAAGGATTTTCCTGAAATTTGCACAGGGTAGTCCCATGTGTGGAGTTTCATGTATGGTTTCCGTTTCTCCTATAAGGAGACACCCGAGAATAAAAAAATCATGTGAACTGAAAGATATTATCATAGGATCATGTTGTATGAAAAAATAATCCAGAAAAAATCAATAGGATTTGAAATAGAGCAAATTGTTTTTTTTAGTTCATGTCCACTTTTTCGTGGAATTGCCCATATGTCATAATAATTGATTTTACAATCTTATAATTAATCTTCCTGTCAATCTAGTGTTCTTTCGATTTAGCATAAATCTTTGTTATGGGGCCCTGTTCTTTGCACACAAGTCTACATCTATTTTATCCCAGTAAAATGTATCACTGTTTAACTGGCAGGTGAATATGTTCACCTATGGCATATAGGCAAGACTCGTTATAGGATATCAACATTAAATTTACAGACAAAAATGTCTTTTGTATGGGATTACCTGTTCTTCAAGATTTCTTTTTCATAGATGTCTTCAATAACCTGTAACAGAAGATGCACAGAAGGAGAAAATGTGACATATTTAAAAATTCAGACAAGTATTTCATCAGAGTGCGGGTTTGCCAAATCAGACTTACAGGTCTTATCTGTGTTGATATTGACACTATTAACAGTGTGAGCTAACTAGAACCCCAATACAACATTGTAATCAACTTAAAACCAATTCACTATACAACCAGTCATTTGAACTATTCAAATGACCATTGTTCAATATCAGAATTGAATACAAAATAACATAACAAGCATTGACATAAAAAAGGAAATATGGCAAAACCTTTTTTCAAATTTGGAAGTTGCATTTTTAAAAAGTCAACATTACTACAAATAATAATAATCCTAACTGAGAAATGTTGCCTGAAAAGTTATGATTATACTTGCCTGAATGGGTGAGTAGAGAAAAAAGTTAGTGTGGAGGCTTGCATAATGTGACTTACTTTCGGGTCGTATTGGAGGTGAGGGTGAGGGCTGTTCGGTGCCCAGAAACGACTGCCAAGCTGAGTCAGGAAATCAGCCTGTATCTGCTCAACAGTTGGAGCAAATCGCTTCCCTCGTTGCTTCTTGCTCATTTTGAAGCTCGGAGATGTAACTCAGTATCCAAATGGCCAAATTAAGTCTGAAAGAAGAAGTCAAAATTCACAAGAAAGCATTGTGATTAATATTTGGGAGGTTTAATAGGCATTAGTTCCACAAAGTTCAAAACAAGTCAAAATGAGGCTTGGTAAATAAAAGACTTCCAATGAAGGCACCTTGAGTGGACATGTGTGTTTGCCAGCCGACATTCATTTCATGATTCTTGCACATATAATGGCTAATGCAGTGCCAGTGACATTGCCATTGGACATCGGCATGCAGTCACGCCACCGGCTGTCCTCGCCTATAGTACTGTTCGTGCATACCGTACACTTTTAGTTTTTTTCGCGCAGCATGGGTGGCATGTAGTGCGCGAGGGTTAGGGTTAGTTACGACCGACACTACCGGTATTAAATAGAACAATAGTACCACGTAGTGTGTCATGAGGAACATACAAAGTATTTTACACATGACAGAACAGGTATGAGTCACGCACTATCACTTATCAGTATCATGACTATAAACTCTTTTCGTTTTAATACCGATATCGGCCATCAAAGTGGCCGCTACAAAAAAGATGGCACTATTCACACATAGGTTCATTACAATTAGTGCTGTAACCGATCATCGGATCGGCATGCCGATCACGATCCGATCATACATGATCGGACCGTTTTTGCCGATTTCCGATCATGCAGAAAAAATCGGAAGATCGGATCGGCAAAAAAAAAAAAAAAAAAAAAAAAAAAAAAAAAATCTGTTTTTTTTTCTTTGGAAAATGATCCCCAAAAACATATTTTGGGAATATAAATGAATACCAAAGCAACATATATCCATATTAATAAGCCCAAGGTAATCTTGTATGGGTATGCTTTCATTTAAAACTGATTACCTCTCCTTTTACAAAATTATTCGCGCCGATTTTGAGCTTAGTCCCATGTGTTTCTGAAAGGTTACGCCAAATTAATCACATGGGACTAAGCTCAAAATCGGCGTGAGTAATTTTGTAAAAGAAGAGGTAATCAGTTTGAAATGAAAGCATACCCGTACAAGATTACCTTGGACTTATTAATATGGATATATGTTGCGGCATAATCGTGTATTTGGCCCCACCACTGCTATACTGTATACATATAACCTAAACCCTATAACCCTTTATACCCTAACCTAAACCCTAACCCTAACCCTAATTTGGTGGCTATAGGTCAGATTAATGGCTATAGGTCAGATTTAGTGGCTTAGTATAGGTCAGATTTAGTGGCTATAAGTTGGCTACATAGTGTATACAGTATAGCAGTGGTAGGGCCTAATACACGATATTGCCATATGTTGCTTTGGTATTCATTTATATTCCCAAATTGTGTTTTTTGGGGATCATTTTCCAAAGAAAAAAAAAAACGATTTTTTTTTTTTTTTTTTTTTTTTTTTTTTTTTTTTTTATAGCCGATCATCCGATCCCGATCATCGATCCGATTTCAAAGATCGATAAAATTTTGCCGATCCGATCAAACGATCCGATCATCAAGGTCAGTTACAGCACTAATTACAATAGGGTTGTGCGGAGATCAACCTCTTCCGCCCGCTGCACTATCCAACGGAAACAAATTTTTTGTCGGCTGATTTCTCCCTCAATTTACCAGCAAATGCAAAAAAAACTTTCGTTTATGTGATCCACAATTAATATACTTTGATTAATAATTAACGACTTTGTTGTTTTGAAGACCGCAAAATGTAGAAATAAAATGATTATTTCCCGTCCATTTTCCTTACCGATGCGTCCTAAAACACGCCGGTATACTGTTGAACCGGCAACAGTGTACGAATGGATGGTATTGTTATCTCCAGCGCATTTGCATATATTGCGTGTAAATGGTTCACCTGAGTGAACCATTTACTTTGTACAAATTGTAGATGTGGCACTATTTGAGTATTTCCACTTAACTCATCGAGGAGCAGCTTATTCGTGATAATGAATCGTGTTTACCAGTCTTCGTGAAATGTCGGAACAGAACCGCAATTCATGACATTGGCAATTCAATTGTGACAAAACAATGACATGTCAATGACAATGTTCAAAAGTCATACTCATAACGACAAAATTTCAAAACTCAAAACATTTTATTTTCATACGTAAATTATTTTATAAAATAATTATAGCATGTTAGCATTTGTGGATATATCCACAAATAACGATTTAAGAAATTTAATTTGACATTTAAATTCTTTCTCCGTATGCTTAACTACAGCATATTAGCGTGTATTGCGTGTAAATGTCCAGCTGACTGGATGTACTTTTACTAGTTTAGTCGTAACGATTTTTATAGTTACACATTACGATCTGTACTAACACGAATCTAAATGTATCGGCCTAGTCAACGACGGCTGGCAATGAAAAACGACAGCAAAACGATCTACTTTTCCGGAACAGACTCTGTATTTTCATCTATTAATGGATTGAGGCGCGCATATTTACAAAACACAAATGAGAACAGTAAAAAGGGTTAAATTTTACACAATCAATATAGATAATAAACTCTCAACTTACTATTATTTCCGATTTTCAAAATGTTCACATGTCGTCCACAAAACATAGATCAATAGCGCCAGCTACGTCGTTCAGTCGTCAAGCTCACTCGGATCGCCGGTACAATGTCAACTTTTGAACGTTTCGCGCCCAGATATTCCGGTCTCCCGATCCCCAAAAGGAGACTTTTGCTGTCTTTTTACCTATAGGTAGTATTCTTTATAATGAAAGAAAGGCATAATTATTTTGAATCAACATTACAGAAAGCGCCTTGATACTGAAAAGATGAATTTGATGAAAGATGAAAAGATCAATATATTAAAAACGTTCCGCTCTGTTGTCAGCTGCATCGTCGGGCAAGCTTCTGTGTCCTTTTTGGTAGGGAAAAAACGATTATTAATTGAGTCAATCAACAATACTTGCTGAATGAATAAAATGTTACCTATGACCCATAAAAAAAGCCTCATGAACCAAATGTAAACGTGAGCCGTCTATCATTTAAACAATAATGTGTTTTGATAGTACCATTTCAGATTTCCGTTAATCAGTCGTGCAGAATGTTTTGATTATATTTATGCGCTTCCCAGTGTTGAATTTTGACAAACATTGTCCTAATCAATGAGGAATTAACCGTCAAACTTGGGTTTCGTTTTGTTTGGGACACTCCCTAGCCTTTAACAAGGCTTCGTGTCTCAAGCAAGCAATGGCTGCGCTGCATGCAGAATCAGGAACGACTGAACGCCTGATGGAGGTTATCTGGCGAGTGATGAATTCACGTGCGATCCCCTCTACTCGGCAAATGACGGTGCAGGGTAGTCGCGCGAGTGCATAATGCATACTATACCGTGCATTCAACTGAGCTCAGACGAGACATGCCTTGTCAAGAGGCTAGACACTCCCAGGCATAGGCGTCGTTTTCTTCTTGCCATGGGGGGGGGGGGGGGGGGGGGGGGGTGGTGGGTGATGCGTCATTTTGATCATCTTCGGCAAGGCCGGAGCCACTCGACCAAACCAGCAGCGTGCCCAAAGTTGTATGCATGGCGGTGTGTGTGTGTGTGTGTTTTTTTGTGTTTTTTTTTTTTGGGGGGGGGGGGGGGGGGGGGGTAGGTGACAAAAATAGTTTTAAACCAAATGATACCAAAAGGAGTATTGGTCAAACTTAACTTTAGTAACCAAAACCTGCACCATTACGGTACAAAATAATAGTTATAACTTCAAACGACTAAATATATAAACACCTATTATCATTCAAAAGAGCCGTTACAACTCAAGAGGGCGCTCTCTAAAAAATAATTGGTTTTAGCCATTTTTCATACAAAATTGTGCATCTAATGTTTTGTTAAAATAATGATTCAATAGAGATATCAACAACTTTTTAAAAACCTATTCAGATTTTTTTTAAAGTAGTCTTCAAGAATTTTTAATTTTTGTTCTAAAAAGTCAAAATATCCACTGGTGAAGAATCTTTTAATACAAATATGTTTATGGATATTTCAGCCGTTTCTGAACCGATTTTGTTCAAATAAAGTTTATTCTGTCATTAAAAATGTATGTTCTATCAAATTTGACAGTCAGTTTATCATCATATCTCACAATTTTTTTTGGTGAAGTGCCCCCCTTTACCAACATTCAACTATCCCTTTAACAGGATGTGTGTACTCGTAGCACACTCGGTGAGTACTGAGGGACAAACAACCGTTAGTAAAGTTAAACGGGTTGGGGAGTAGGGACCCGCTATTTAGTCCCTGCAAGGGCCAGAGAGCAGAGACCCCGTTAGCTATTTTTCGGATTTAGCTGCCTTTTAGAAATGTTAACATTATTAAGTGGACATCAGTGCAAGCAACCCTGAATGGAATCATTCAAGGGATTGATAAATCTCAACGGGGGTCCAGGGGGCGGAGCCCCCGGAAAGGTTTTGGATTTTCGTTATCCAGAACTAAATATGTCGTTCGTTTAGCTATATAGTTACATAAATAATAGCGAGAAATCCTGAATAAGTGTGTCCAGGGGACTCAGTTGGTCCAGGGAGCGCAGCCTCTGGAGATTTTGGATTCGGGCAGTTTAGCAATCTCAAGATGTGATTATATTGTATCAACTTTCATATAATGTATGAAACCCAGGACGAAAAACCAATTGAAATTACCAATTGAAAATTACCAATTGAAAAGCAATTGGTACCAATGGAATTACCAATTTAAATTACCAATTGAAAATTCAAAATTGGAAACCAATTGAAACTATAGTTGGCAACTTGGACGTATGAGACATGTGGTACAAATCATGTGGGGGCATTGGCGTCAATGTATGATCACCATCGATATACAAATCGATGATGATCACACACAACTGGTCTATTTAGACTTCCTATTAGTGCAATCTGACTGTGCCATATGGTTAGGGATGAATTCCTATATTATAATGTTGTTGTTGTTATTATTCTATGGCAATCAGTTAAAGGTAGTGTTGAGTATTGGTATTTCCCGAAGTGCCCCCGATATTTGTTTGTGAGATAATGAAAAACTGCTGTCAAATTCGAAAGAACATACAATTTTAATGACAGAATAAACTTTATTTGATCAAAATCGGTTTAGAAACGGCTGAAATATCCATAAATATATTTTTATTCAAAATGTTCCTCACCGGCAATCACCGGGCGATATTTAGAATTTTTAGAAAAATAAAAAAAAATGCTTGAAGACTACTTTGAAGAAAAAAATCAGAATAGGTTTTTAAAAAGTCGTTGATGATATCTCTATTGAATCATTATTTTAACAAACATTAAATGCACAATTTTGTATGAAAAAAGGCTAAAACCAATGATTTTTTAAATAGCACCCTCTTTAGTTGTAACGGCTCTTTTTGAATGATAACAGTGGTTTTACTTAGTCGTTTGTAATTGTGTATACTTCTTGAGCATGGTGAAGTTATAACTATTACTTTGTACCATAATGGTGCCGGTTTTGGTTACTAAAGTTAAGTTTGACCAATACTCAACTATCCCTTTAAACTTGACTATTATTGCCAATTTAAATTCTCTTTAATTTTTCTCTTTAAGTTTGTCTATTCTTCTATATTTTTTTATTTTTTCTCAAAATTATGCTTCATATTTAATCAAATTAAAACCATATGACACCACTCTGCATACCACTTATGCGTTACATTTCAATATTAATATAATCATCTTTTAATCATCAAGCATATATTATAACATATATTAGGCTACATAATGGCTACAATATAACACTAGCTAAAGAATATCGCGACTACATTGTGCAAACTTTCCGTGGGCTTATTTATTATTCTGTGCGTGTTAGTACAAAAGCATTTATAACTTTTTCTGTTTCCATTCTCTTCAAACTGAAAGAAAAAGATAATATAAACATATAGATTATATAGTTAAACAAACAAAAACAAAATCCAACACCAAAACAAACATGTATATGGACATAATTATAATTACAACGCCAATTCTGTTTTGTGCTTTTCTCACATTATTTAGGGACTCCTTACAAACATCATCAGGCATAATCGTATTGCGTATCACGTAGTATACATAAAAGTGGTTATGGAAAAAAACCAAGGCAAATTCAACAAAAAATCAATATAACAATTGTAAATGCAATGTGATGCAAAGTTTGTCATAATAATGTTTACATGACACTAACGATTGACACATGAATAACGATAGAATTCCACTTCATAATGTATATATTTTTTTCATATTTTGTCATTTTGGGTTGAAATCAGTACACCAAATGGTTGTTGCCAAAAAAAAAATGCATGTTGATTTCAGTTCATCTGTTTGGAAGGTGACGATCCAACATGGGCGATCTTATGGGGGCAATATAGCTGGGAACGAAGTGTCTATTATCCCCACGTCATATCTCAATTCAGTACTTATACTGTATGTGTGTGTGTATTCTACGTGGGCTGATATGATGTGTTCCGTTCAGATCAATCAGGTTTCCGTTGCGTTGATGTGAGATACCGTATGTTTTAATGCCGGTGGAATTACCGTATTCGTATAGTAAGTTACTGTACTCAGTCATCTACACAACAACACTGTCTCTAATCTGAAATGAAGAAAGAATAGTCATCAAATGCACAACGACCAACTACCGATACCGGTTTCCTCCTGTATGTGACGGCCGGTCAGTCAAGAGTGTCGGTGTCAAAACAACTCGAAGTCAACTCAAAGTCAAAGTCAAGCCGCCCAAGGCCGCCGGCTGTTGACTCGTCGATCTTCGACTTCGTGTGACGTTGGTCGTTGTCTTTGAAGTTTGAGCAGAATCTTGAGACTGAGAGTGAGACTGAGAGGGTAATCATCTCGCCTTTCTTTGCCTTTGGAAGTTTTGGTGCAAAAGAAGAGGTAAGAGTAATCATTATTAAATGCTAAAACTAAAACTAAACATGCTGTAAAAGACTTATTAAAAATGAAATGAGTGGATGTTGTTTAATTATGGGTTGTTTTTGTTTGTTAGTTTTGACTTGTCCTTGTTGTACATTTGTATTTGTTTTCCAATGAAAATAACTCGGTAAACAGAGATTAAATTAATGTGTTTTCACTTTTTCCCATTTCTGTAACTCTGCTAAAACGTATTTTATAACTAAAAAGAACGGCTGTCAGAGCAGTGTCAAGGCTCAAGCCTTAGTCTTGGACCTGCCAAAAAGAGGAAGATAAAGGCATCTTATTTTAAAGAATAATATGTTTGAGATGGGAACATTTCAGTTGCGTGACAGTTGAGACGCATGCATGTAACTTTTGTAAAAGATATTTAATAGACATTTCTGTTCGCATGTTAGTTGTGACATGTATGTGAACAGTATTTTATGATAATGAAATTACTATTATTTAAGTTTAAAATGAACAAATAATATTACAGTCCAGTTAACTTTCTACAATCACAGATCAGGGCCAATGCTCCGCTACACAAATGAACAGTAGACGGCGCCACACATCCACGGACGACGGCGGCAGCGGATTTAGTAGGACCCCTGGCAACGAGTACCAGCAGAAGCGAGGTGGTTGGACGGTCACCACCCACAACATCCCCCCCGAAACCCTCGTCTCTGCGGCTGGAGCAGCAGAGGGAGGCGAGATGACGTGCAGGGACCGCACGCAGGAGTTCCTCTCCACCATCAAGTCCATGCAGACAAGACAGGTACATACTTGTTTTAGGGAAACTTACAATGTATGCAGCGTCAAAAGGGGACAAGCCTTCACACAATGGACATATTGTAGTAAATGTAATAAGCCAATACTCTCACGGAGTGCAAATAACAGCAGGGTGAGCATGCACAGCAGTGTGCGCCTTATGTGTGGAGCAACCATTGTAAGTGCTAACTAATTAATGAATAATTAGAGTAGCTGGGATCAACTCAGAAGGAGATAAATAACTATGAACTATCCCATGAGGAGACCACTCATGGCATGCCGTAAAACAATATAAACATAATAAAAAATTGGCTTGTTGGCATTAAGAAGATCATTCACATTTATGGCTTTCATGGGTTGATAGCAGCAAGGTGGATTAATAATTGATAACAAAACAATGACTGGTTTGTGTTTTTTCTACACAGGGAAATGGAGCCATAGCAAACAAGACAAATGGAAGACCGCAGCAGCATACAGACTTCATGAGGGTTGCTAAGTAAGTATCTGTATGGAAAATTATTCTGTATTCAATGCATCTTTCAATCTGAAATTAATAATCCGCATCAAAATTCATGTTTCATAAAGTGAAAGATAGTATATTGCCTGTAAAACCGTCAAATTTGTTTTATTGTAATGCATTACATTACAAAATACGTACTTAATTTCTCAAATGATTTATACAATTACAATAATAATTTGAAATGTCTCTTCTATAGCGCATTTCAAAAGTGCAGGAATTCTTGATGCACTTTACATTACAAAAACATTATTACATCTTCATTTAACATTTTAACTTATTTTTACATACAGTATTAGGTATATAACTTATATTTATTGTTGGAGAGAAGACTCAAATGAATGCTTATAAAGGTAGAAGCAAACAAATGTTGTTAAATTTTGTTGAATTTCATCCCATTTTGCCTATAGGAAAATTGGAAAGGACCTCAGCAACACATTCGCAAAACTGGAAAAATTAACATTATGTGAGTAGACACTTTCATTCTAAATGCTCCCTATACTTTCTATGCAGTTTGTATCATGTTGTAACTTGTCTTCTCCCTAGGTAGAGCCCACATTCAACAATCAATTATGTCACTTTGAAGTTGCACATTGCATCTAAATATATGTATCATCCACTCAAACAGCTAGCCAGCTAGTATTTTACAAGCTTTGTTATCAGTGCTCTGGGTACACTATTAGTTGATCTTTGATGAATTGTTGAGAAAAATCAATGAAATAAAACAAGTTCTGTCAAATTTGGCCTGGTATTTGTGCCATGTGTGACATGAATTAATCCATTGCAAGGAATACTATTTGTTGGGTGTGAGGAAATACATATAAATAATATATTTATGGGCATACTTTCACCACAGGGGCTCCTGATAAGGTTTTGTAAATGTTTAAGCTAGTGTCCCCTGATATTAAGGTCCTATATATTTAAAGCTCTGAAATGCACTTTGTTATTTGCTACTGAAATGATATACCAATATGATATTCAATCTTCAAACATTTTTGTGGTTAAGAAAGAGTATGGTTTTCCAAATGGCACAATATTCTGCTTAGAAATTGGTGGGCGTAGCAAGAAGCCAAGAACAATTATTTTTATTACAAAATTACACTTTTCCTGAACTTTTTACCGTGATAATGTATTATTTTTTATATGTTGCTTTTCTCAATAACAGTGGCAAAGAAGAAGTCTTTGTTTGACGACAAATCAGTGGAAATCCAAGAATTGACGTACATTATCAAACAAGATATTAACAGCTTGAACAAGCAAATATGTCAATTACAACAGGTGAGATATGGTTGATTACATACTTTTTTTTTGTCGCTAATGTTTGTTTTGTTAGTTTTGTTAGTTCGTTTAGATTAGTTACCTGTCCGCTGGTGATCAGCGCTAAGTACGTAAATCTTGCAACTTTAATGATGT
The DNA here is from genome assembly GCA_037951105.1 of Echinarachnius parma. Lineage (NCBI taxonomy): Eukaryota > Metazoa > Echinodermata > Echinoidea > Clypeasteroida > Echinarachniidae > Echinarachnius > Echinarachnius parma. The sequence continues at coordinate 72,994 of JBAMJV010005863.1, forward strand.
TATCTGTGTTATTGGTTAGCATTATTATGTTTTATTTCATCTACTCTCTTTCTACATGAATGATGTTATACTAAGCTTTCTGTGAAAGTAGGTAGAGAATAATTCAATCAGAAATATTGGGGGGGTGGGGGGGGGGTAATATTTGTGTAAAAAGGAATATATCTTGTAATTTATACCTGGAAATTGGACATTCAAACCCGATGTAGGAATTGCTATTTATGTAATGACACTATGTTTGTAATTACCACCTTTCATATATATATATGAAGACCAGTATTTACTTTTTTTTTGGACTGGCATGATTATAGAATCCGCTATCTGTATAATCATCTTGGGTGTTCTTTATCGATTTGTACCTATTACCAGTTATTGGCGGAAGAAAAAAAAGGAGTTAGCTTCATATGTGGTCAAAAAAGCTCATACACATAACATAACAAGTTTTCATTTCAACATAAATAGTTACATAATGAGCATTGTTTGTAAATATTCCATTGAAATACTATCCATGTTTTATGTTGACAACAGTGCACATAACCTGTTACCCTCGGGATTCTGAAATCGCCATAGGTTTTGTACACAACCCACCCGGTTCCCATAGTCAAGGGGTTAATCTGACTCGTCTCCTTTGTTTTTGCAGTTGGTGAAGCAAGGAGGATCCCAGAATGGCCGACATGTACAGACACATTCAAACACGGTGGTTTTATCCCTCCAGTCCAGACTAGCCAACATGTCCAATTCATTCAAGAATGTTCTAGAAGTCAGAACACAGGTAAAAGGATCATATTTCTGCTGTTAATTTCTTTCCATATTCATGTGACCAAATTATGAAAAGACTCAAGAATGTATGATTTTTCACTAGCACTTGCCTGCTTGCCCTGGGCAAATAAAAATTGGTGCCGGGCAAGTAAAATGTCATAAATTGTCTAGTTTGCTTGTCCGATCGGCAACTTATTTATCGTTCAACTATGAGAGAACAATGTCATTTTATACATGTAAATCTCATCTAGAAGTGAGAGGGCAGGTACATTTTTATGCTTTCTTTGTTGTTTGTGTAATTCAAAATTTCCTCTCATTTTTATGTTTTTTGTTTTGTTCAAAATGAGTACAATTGTAAACAAAATATGCTAGAAAATGTTTTATTACCTCTTCCATCTTCCTTACAATTTAATTTCCAGAACTTAAAAGATCAGAAGTCAAGGAGAGAGCAGTTCTCATCAAGTCAAACACCCACATCAGCCAGATCAAGTAAGAATCACTTCTCCTTCTTCTTCAAGTAGTCTGCCCAAAGGCAGGTTTAAAACTCATCAATATCAGACTTCTCAACTAATTATGTTCTTTCATGATGAGTGTACTAGGTAGACAGTATATTTAGATACTGTTACCTTCTTTACCATAGTACTGGAGCCAAAATTAGGTTCACTATCTTCCAATTGCAGTGCAGCTATACGGAAATAATTTTTTTGGGGATGATCATTGATGTACAGGGCAATTTAAAGGAATCTCAGACAAAATGTCACAGCCTTACCACATACAAACCCCTTTGGCATTTAAATCCTTGAAATATGTGTGTTCACATTATTATTTAACCCGTTTACTACGACTATATAAGCACCATTTCCTACCCTGAAAACGAGATTCTTTTCACTGTGCGAGAAACCGAAGCCCCCAACAAAAGCCCAGCGGTCTGCATGTGGCCGCGTGTGCGAGCCAAGACCGAATTAGCGAACGCACTATTCATCATCAGTGCATGCAGCTGGTGACGTCTTTCGCGCATGCGCAATTCATTCCTTGTTTTGACATCAGCATGAACAGAGGCAAATTATACGGAGCTCTCTCCGCTCCCCACGCCACGCAGCCACTGAGTAGCCTGGCCTCGATCGCAGCGGATTGCCCGCCCGCGCTGTCCGGCCTGGTGGCTGTGTGGCGCTGGCTGCTCGGCCAGCACAGCTAGCTAGCCTGTCAAATCAGCATGGCAGATGTGTATCGAAAGGCTTTCCGTTTGTTTCTGAAATGATTACAGAGACATGTCGTTACCTAACATTCTCTCCACCTCGAATAAAACAAAACAAACAACAATCACACAATAACTGAACCGCTAAAACGGCCTCAAAACTAATATAAGATACAGTTAGTATTGAGTAGATCCAAAATGATTACCATTACGAATTGATGACTATATCCTTCTAGCCTTTTTTTCAGGTACATTTTGTATCGGCGATATCCCGATCCGTGATACTAAAATACCTTTTTGCAGTGCTCCTATATTATGTGTGAGAGTGGTTTGTGTGTGTGGATGCAGATACGTTTGTTTCTGTTTATTTATTGGTAAACATAAATATCATATTTGCACTATTTTATATTCTTGCATCATTTCATCAATTTTCCTTGAAAATAAAACAATAAGGATAAATGTACAAACAGTTACATATTTTCAACGTGAATTCATAATTATTTTAAATCTAATTCATAATAATGTATCTTATATGTAAAGATAATTGTTTCAATATACGATGAACAAATACAATCGTAAATAAACTTGAGTAGAATCGTATAACATACATGTAGACTGAGTTATAGGCCTAATTAATTTTTTGTTTACTAATAATCTCAGCCTCTGCTTTAGCATTACAGTATTTTTGTTAGCAGTATACAAATGTTTTATGTCAGAGCGGTACATCGTGGCAGTTCGGTAAAAGAACAATCATAATTATAGCTACGATGTAAATCTGATCGTAAAATGAATGAATGGATGAATAACAAGATAGATGATATAATTATGGATATTTGTTTACAAATATAAACTAATAAGATAATCAACTAATGAACGAACGAATGTATGTGTTCATTATAATTTGTGCGGGGCTCTGGGTGGGTTGACTATTTTAGGGAAAAGGTTTTTCGCAGTGAAAAATGGGTTTGACGGGCATTATGACTTCATAATTTATCACACAGGAATCTTACGAATTGATCTTCGAACTGTGTATTGTTCGCTCCATATAATGATAACATTATGATAATATATAGGGAACATATTTCTCAGATGCTGCGGTATTTTGTTGATGCCCCAAAATGCAAAACAAATATGTTCTATAAACCAATCTACATATCTATCTATCTATCTATCTATCTATCTATCTATCTATCTCTATATATATATCTATCTATCTATCTATCTATCTATCTATCTATCTATCTATCTATCTATCTATCTATCTATCTATCTATCTATCTATCTATCTATCTATCTATCTATCTACCTATCTATCTATCTATCTATACATAATCTATGAAAAAATCTATGAAATATATATTATATAAAAAAGTCAATAAAATAAATTTGGACTCTATAATTCATTGGTAAAGTCTTTATTCAATTCAAGAAAGGATTAAATAGTTATTAATTAGTTTTGAAGGAATATATATATATATATCTGTATATATATATTATTTACGTATTGATATATTTATTCATGTATTTATTTATAATTTTACAAATATTTGTTTAACCTAATCTTTACTGGTGCCTACTGATGCGCTCCTTTGTGATACATTTTGAATGGATGGTGTGACGCGCGGTCTCTATTGTCAAAGATAAGAGAGGATCGAGATGTCATTTTTCAATAGACCGATAAGGCGTGGCCCACTTTGAGTGCGCATGTATTGTGCACAGGAAGTGCAAGTTCTAGTGTAGCCTAATTGTTCGCGTAAACCCTAGTGATGCTTTCCTTTGTGATTAAATATATGGATGGCCTGACGGTCTCCATTATAAAAGATAAAAGAAGTGAGAGTTGTTGTATTTCAATAGACCGTGGACGCATTGCGCACTTTCAGATTACGCGCGTATTGTTTATAGGAAATGAAAGTGTTCCGCAGAAATCAATACTCAAACAAATCAAACAAAACTCAAATATAGCGCTAATCAAAGTACCGCATATTATGCGGTGCTTTGAATTTTTTCTTGAAAAGAAAGGATTAAACAGTTAGTTGTTCATTAGTTGTGGGTGGAATATTTTTCATAGTCCTCAGGATACATGCAATTTCATCAGCTCAACGGAAATAATGCAATGATTGCGTCACAAAAGATTCCCAAACTAAAGCGTTGATAACGTGTCATAAGCGTATATAAACACACAAAATATGTTTATAATCATGGCAAGTTTTTGTCAAGGCATATTAGAACGATTGGAATAAATTTCATCATCTTCATCAGCATCCTCATAGTCAATTTCATTCTTATCATCATCATCATCACCATCACTAAGATCATGGTCATTATCATTATCATTATCACCAGCGATAACATTATCATCATTACCATCATCATCATCGATATCATTATCATCATCATCATCGTTATCATCATTATCATCATCATCATCATCATTATCATTATTATAATCGTCATCATCATTATCATAATCGTCATCATCTTCATCAGCATCATCATCGTCAATTTCATTCTTATCATCATCATCATCACCATCACTAAGATCATGGTCATTATCATTATCATTATCACCAGCAATAACATTATCATCATTACCATCATCATCATCGATATCATTATCATCATCATCATCGTTATCATCATTATCATCATCATCATCATTATCATTATTATAATCGTCATCATCATTATCATAATCGTCATCATCTTAATCAGTATCATCATCGTCAATTTCATTTTTATCATCATTATCATCATCATCATCATCATCATTACCATCATCTTCATCAGCATCATCGTCACTCATAATTTTACAAATTTGCGGAAGTTTAATTTACATTTGTTTCAGGTTGTTTTGAATCATATAACTAATCAGTCAACTTTGTATATATATTAAAATATAAGTACAATCATACAAAATATTTATGAAATCAGTGGTGTATAGCATAATAATAATAATAATAATAATGATAATAATAATAATAATAATAATAATAATAATAATAATATATAGCTATTATATAGCAGAACAGCCTCTAATTATTATTACCCCTGGTCATATGGTACAGCCAGACCCGCACAATTATCTTGTACACATTCTCAACTCCTCGGGGAGCATACTAGCGGCGGGCAACCCTATAGGTGCACCAAGCTAATCGTTGGGCTGATAACCTAATCTTTACTGATGCCTACTGATGCGCTCCTTTGTGATAAATTTTGAATGGATGGTGTGACGCGCGGTCTCTATTGACAAAGATAAGAGAGGATCGAGATGTCATTTTTCAATAGACCGATAAGGCGTGGCCCACTTTGAGTGCCCATGTATTGTGCACAGGAAGTGCAAGTTCTAGTGTAATTGTTCGCGTAAACCCTAGTGATGCTTTCCTTTGTGATTAAATATATGGATGGCCTGACGGTCTCCATTATAAAAGATAAAAGAAGTGAGAGTTGTTGTATTTCAATAGACCGTGGACGCATTGCGCACTTTCAGATTACGCGCGTATTGTTTATAGGAAATGAAAGTGTTCCGCAGAAATCAATACTCAAACAAATCAAACAAAACTCAAATATAGCGCTAATCAAAGTACCGCATATTATGCGGTGCTTTGAATATTTTTTCTTGAGAAAGAAAGGATTAAACAGTTAGTTGTTTATTAGTTGTGGGTAGAATATGAAATTTCATTTGTAGCTCAACGAAAATAATGCAATGATTGCGTCGCAAAAGATTCCCAAACTAAAGCGATGATAATGTGTCATAAGCGTATATACACACACACAATATATGTTTATAATCATGGCGAGTTTTTGTCAAGGCATATTAGAACGATTGAAATAAAATGAATATGTTTTGCTTGCAAAAGCATGTATTTAAAAAAGGACAGTATTCTTTTATATGTTTTAGTTCATCATCATTATCATCATTACCATCATCATCATCGATATCATTATCATCATCATCATCGTTATCATCATCATCATCATCATCATCGTCATCATTATCATAATCGTCATCATCTTCATCAGTATAATCATCGTTAATTTCATTCATCAGCATCATCGACACGATCATCATTATCATCAGTATCATCATCGTGAATTTCATTCTTATCATCATCTTCATCAGCATCATCGACACGATCATCATCATTTTCATCATTTTATCATTATCATCATCATCGTCATCATCATTATCAGCATCATTATCATCAGTATCAGCATCATTATCGTCATCATCAGTATCATAATCGTCATCATTATCATACTCGTCATCATTATCACACTCGTCATCATCTTCATCAGTATCATCGTGAATTTCATTCTTATCATCATCATCATCAGCATCAGCATCGACACGATCATCATCATTTTCATCATTTTATCATTATCATCATCATCATCGTCATCATCATTATCAGCATCATTATCATCAGTATCAGCATCATTATCGTCATCATCAGTATCATAATCGTCATCATTATCATACTCGTCATCATTATCACACTCGTCATCATCTTCATCAGTATCATCATCGTGAATTTCATTCTTATCATCAGCATCATCGACACGATCATCATCATTTTCATCATTTTATCATTATCATCATCATCATCATTATCAGCATCATTATCATCAGTATCAGCATCATTATCGTCATCATCAGTATCATAATCGTCATCATTATCATACTCGTCATCATTATCACACTCGTCATCATCTTTATCAGTATCATCATCGTGAATTTCATTCTTATCATCATCATCATCGACACGATCATCATCATTTTCATCATTTTATCATTATCATCATCATCATCGTCATCATTATCAGCATCATTATCATCAGTATCAGCATCATTATCGTCATCATCAGTATCATAATCCTCATCATTATCGTCATCATCATTATCATACTCGTCATCATCTTCATCAGCATCATTTGCATTACTATCATCAGCATTATCACCATCGATATCATTATCATCATCAATCGTCATCATCATTATCAGTATCACCTTCATCATCATCATTATCATCATCAGTGATGAACCAGTTACCGACATCATTGCAACTTATCCAATCAGTGTAAGCAAAAATTTAAGCAGAGAACATTCCATTTAGTTATGTAATCATACAAAAACACATCACTTTATTCCATGAATTTACTCAACTTGTCGATGTCATTACTAGGTGACACCCAATATTTATTATGAAAGATGCATACTACTACATATTCAAACTCCATGATGATTGCACATTACATTTCATTTTTGTGCATTTATTATGATGACAAATAATTCTTATCAAACAATATATCATCCTCCTGATATTTATGTCCATGCTGTGAGTATAGTTCACTTGAGTACTTCAGTATATTCCATGCTCATGTTGATACAAGATCTACATAATTAATTCAAAGATATGTAGTATGTATTTTTGCATATGAAATATCAAGTAATTACATTTTCAAATTCAAATTATGTACATCAAAATATTGCAAAAGGCAAGTCTTGATACATATTTCTTCCAATGGTCATGAATAAATTATTACAATTTACGAGAATTGACAGCAATGTACAATTTTACACAATTTATAAATTACAAGATCATGTTGTTGGACAGAAAGCATACCTATAATAACAAAATATAAAGTAAAGGTACACAAAGTATGAGTCAAAATAAATACTGTACTAATCTGAAGTGTTCAATGTCACTTGTTGATCCGTCATAAGATTTACACAAAACATTTCATACATTTACATATCACATGCTGGGAATATCTCATGTCGGAAGAAATATTTTGATGTCAAGGTAATAACAATAAGTCACTCGTACATGTAGATCCATGAGATGCAGATACACGCTGGAAATATCACATGTCCATAAATAGATATTGAATTCTTTCACCTCAACGTAATAAACAAGTGTTCTTATAAAGTCACTCGTAGCGGCTCCTCATCATGAGCAGATACATGCTGGAAAAATCACATGTCCATCAAGGAAAATTGAATTATTTCATCACAAAGTAATACAACATTTAGCGTTCTTATAAGGTCATTTGTAACCTTACGAGCAGATACATGCTGGGAATATCAAATGTCCATAAAGAAATATTCAATTCTTTCACCTCAATGTAATAATCAGTAAGTGTTCTTATAAAGTCGCTTCACGGTATGTATGTGAGTGAAGAGACACATTATACAAATAAACTCAATCATTGTAATAAATAAGGAAAGATCGTGTATCCACAAATAAATCAATTTGATCATCTATACATACAATTAGTGAAATAATGTTATGGCAACAATGGCATAGATATGAAAACATGAATTAAATACGATGCATCAAATGAAAGCAGATCTATACAGAATAATTAACCCATTTTGTTATTCCAAATTATTCAATGTATTTATGTTTCATGTGTCTTTGGTAACTGATGATTACATGTAGCCTAACAACAAGGATTAAGATCATCAAGTTCTGTACTATCCTGAGCGATAATTTGCTTTGGTGTGGTATCGTTCAAAGCAAAGGATGTGGAGAGGGACTTCACACTTTCTGCACATAAATCTTGATTCAGGGCGTGATGTTTGATCTCCTTTTTGCTTCCGTTTTCCTAGCGGCTTAGGCTTGCACGCAACACATGGTCGAGTTGCATCTGGCTTATTTGCTGTAGGAGGGACATGCATGGGCCAATGTTGAGATTCTGAAAATTCCAGCCTTAGTACGTTTTCCTTATTGCATCTCCTCCCAGATCGGACTGGTCGCGGTCGGTCCTGCGCAAGCTGGTTGCCAAAGGCAATCATCTGCTCGATGAGGTCTATGACAAAGTTTAAATGGTCTACATTCCTGTCTGATACATGGCAGTACACAATGTACGCATTCGTCACCGCCAAATCGTTCAGATGAAATATGAGTTTTTTATACCACTTGAGAGATTTTCTCATATCTGCGTATTTGTTAGTTAGAAAGTCTGACAAGTCTACTCCACCCATGTATTTGTTATAATCGAGAACAACGTCTGGTTTTTGAATGTTTTCCCCTGTCACAGGATGTTTTTTCTGTGTATCACTGAAGGTGTTGGTATGGAGAGTGCTCAGCATTGTTACATCACGTTTATCAAACCACAGCATGGCGAGCAGTTCCTTAGATCTTCTGAAGATGGACATCCCACGGGTTAGCTTTTGAGCCGGTTTCAGATTTGTAGGCATTTCACGTCTATTTGCTCTAACAGTTCCACAAGCATGGGTCCTCCGCTTGAAAAGTTCTGCAAAAAGTGTAGGACTTGTGTACCAATTGTCCATGAAAAGGCGGTATCCTTTGTCCAAAAGTCCTGTCATCATTGACATCACAAGTCCAACAATGGTGTCCTTAGCTTTACCGGTGTAAAGTCTAAATTTCCACGTATATCCAGTCGGATCACATATCTTATACGCTTTCATGCCATACTTTGCTGGCTTGCGGGGGTTATATGTCTTGAAGCTCAGGCGCCCATAGAACTTGATGAGGGCCTCGTCGATCGCGATGGAGCGAAATGGTGTGAAGACTTTATGGAACGCTGTCGTTACTGCGTCATAAAATGGCCGGAGTTTGAAGAGCGGGTCGTAGCTTGGGTCACTGCGCTGCTTGGCCTGGTTGTTATCATTGAAGTGAAGGAAGCGGAGAAGAAGAGTGAAGCGGTCCCTCGTCATAGTCTGGCCGAAGAAAGGGGTGGCAAGGATGTTCCTGGTAGACCAGTAGAGATGGATTGCAGGTTTCCCGACGACTCCCATGAGCATGCATAACGCCCAGAAGATGATGAGCTCTCCTGCAAAATAAAAAGAAAGAAAAAACAATTCTTCAATACTTCATACTCTTCATACATGTAAAAATGACACAAGTCATAAACTTCACTATAAATATCAAACTAACATTTGAAAAGGTCTTTTGTCAACACTATGCCACATACATGTAGTTACAGAACATCTTCTTAGTCTTACAATCTTCTTACATTACAATTGAAAATAAATAAGATAATAGAAACCCTTTTTTATTCATATGCTGAAGAAAAACAGAAATAATACATATCAATTGTATGTTTAGTAAAGGTAATTTTGATATTATTTCTGGATTAACAAAATACAAGTCTTAGACTGTACATACCTGCACTAGTTCTGGTCCAGTTCTTGGCTGGTGATGATGGCGATGGAGGGGATTCTCTCAGGACCGAAGACGCGTATTTGTTGGTCTCAACTGCAACTTCCTCAAATGTTTCCTTTGACACAAATTTGAGATAACAGTCCAGCGGAGTTGAAGTTGGTGACAGGCCTGTATCAGGACTGATACCAGGGGTGCCTGTAAACTCGAAGTGTTGAGGTCCGTCAGATGGGTTATCCTCCCAGGTCCGCCCCACTGGCTCTGCAGCTGCGACTCGACGACGCTTGTTCCCGCTATCCCCCGGCACGGAAGCGGTCGCAATGGGCTCGGCTGCATGTTGGTCCCCCCTAACTCCCCGGTCGGTTCGGTCTGGATCGAGGGTATCGTTACGAGCGCTGGCGGGGTTTACAGGAGTATTTCCATTCGTGGACTCTGCTGTATTCTCCGATTCAAAGAAATCATCGAACGTCGTGGTTTCATATTGTTCATTTTCTACGTCCGACGAATACTCTTCTTCGCTTGATAAGTCCATTTTATCAAATTCATTTTCAGAGTCCGAGTCAAGGATCGCTTCTCGAGCATCTTCAACGCTAAACAGAGACTTCGTTCCATGACGAGACATTTTGAGATACGATGTTACATTGATAGTGATAAGCTATTACCAACGAATTGAGAACTAATTTGTGAAACAAACTACTCATGAAAATCAAAACGTTGTACTAAATAGTAAAAATCCGAGACTTTATGGCACGATGCGCAGTTGATATCCGACAAGCTTGCATTGAAATAATGGGAATGACTAGATCGAGACTAGCTAATATCCTAAATAATAAACCGGCCCGGTAGCCTGTATACGCATGAATGACCTGGAGATCAGAGCTAGGGCTTACCGCGAGCGAGACGGCTTATAACACTGTAAGCTATTCAATTATGGGCCCAGTACCGTGTGTAGGCGTGAATGAATATCGATCGATCTCATTGTAAGTACGTGTGCGCGCGTGCCGTGTACAAAAGATACACAGAGCGAGTTTGGAATTCGCTGCTTGTAAAATCATAATGTCCGGCTTACACAGTTCTAGGTAATAATAGACCCAGCGAAACCAAAATCCAGTCAAATTGCATAAACTCACTTGTATGTGTTTGTATACGAATATCCTGAAAGAGGACTCATGCATTTCCATGCTAAACTTGTAATAAAACGAAAAATACACAACTACAGTCGGTAAAAATTGAGATGCATGTAGCCAAGAGATCAAGGTTTGTATCCATATAATTTATATTTAATTTAGAAGGAAAATAGATGTATTTTTATGCAATTAAACTAGCCCTTTCTCGGACCCGAGAAATCTCGGTTCCCGTCTGTGAGTAGGCTCCACGGGAACCGAGAATTCTCGGGCCCCGTAGTAAACGGGTTAACAAAGTACATCGAGATGGCATTGGATGACAGCAAAACTTTTGTGGAATGGAATTATTTTTAAAATGGTATTAGCAAGATAATTATACTAACAAACTAAAAAAACATTAGTAAATGAGTTTATCTGTAAACTTGTAATGTATCAGGTTCACCATTAGTGGTTAGATGAACATAGATATGGGTGATGGTTCGAGAAATTGAGCTCATTCAAATATGTTAAGATCAGGATAGCTATATTGATACCCATGAATGTTAGTAGACTGGACATTTAGTTCAACAAAGTTGTCTATTGTTTGAATCTTTAAATATGTTCAAATATGTTTAAATATGGTCATAGACATGGGAGAAGGTCCATGACATTACAACCATTCAACGAGTGTAAGAGCAGGATAACTACATCTAAATCCATTAGGTTTTATAAACAGGATGCTTAGTAACAAAGTCACCAACTCTTTTATCCTCAGGTTCACTCTTAGATGAGCAGCAATCCAACGGTCACATGACTATAGACATGGGTGATGGTCCGAGGCACAGGGGTCAACAGCAGGCCATGCAGATGGTAGAGCAGCAGGATAACTACATCAAGAGTCGCGAGGAGACCATGCACAACATTGAGAGCACCATCGTGGAGCTCAGCGGGATCTTCCAGCAACTTGCACATATGGTTAAGGAACAGGAAGAACAGGTTCAAAGGTAAATCAACTTGATTTTTACATTGATTTTCTTTACTATAGTCATGATAATAAAAAAAAGAACTATTGTAATGTTTTACTAAATGCATATCAAATATAATAAATCAAATAGTTCAGATTGGGTGCCATTGTAGAGCTTTTGGGCCATCTTCCAGCAACTGGAACATATGGTTAAGGAGCAGGAAGAACAGGTTCAAAGGTAAATTATCTTCGATTATCCAGTGATTTGTTTGCTATAGTGATATTGAAAAAGAAAACAAAAATCAGGTTATAGTTTAATAAAGGGTTAATTGAGAATTCCATTGTAGAGCTTTATTGGCGCCATTCTGCAGTGGAACATGAAGAGCAGGTTCAAAGGTCATTCTTGTGTCTCTGAATGGGTGCATGGCAGGATTTTCCTTGAAATGGTATAGCGCTTCATTAAGGCTGCTAGGCTAAAGCCATGGTTATAATGTTTCTATCATTGTGCGAAAAATATAAGCTCCTTTCTAAATACTAAGTTATGAAAATGTGTATTTATTAGATGCTGAAGTATCTTGTGGCTTGGCTCCAAGGATGCTGCTCCATTATGAATCTCTTTAGACATTACAGTAACCATTTTTTAAATCTCAGTATATGTCTTACAGGAGTACAAAGACCCTACCCTAGTGTTTTATGTACTTTACAAGAGCTGTTAATTATTATTATGCTTTAATCGCTTGAGTTTTCTTTGTTTTTCTTTAGTGTGAACAGCATGGTTTTGAGGATGTTGCTACATCATGAATAACTTTAGTCACTTGAGGCTTTAATCAGTTTTATTCATGTACATCTTAATATAGGAGAACCAAAGCCTATCTTGGTGTGATATGTGATAACCGATTATTATAATAAAACATGCTTTCAAAGCTTGATCTAATTTCTTTCTTCTGTTTTTCTTTCCGTGTGAACAGAATTGACAGCAATGTAGACGACACGGTGACAAACGTGGAAGCGGCCCACGGAGAACTCTTGAAGTATTTCCAGTCGGTCACGTCCAATCGTTGGCTCATGATCAAGGTGTTTCTGGTCCTTATCGTTTTCTTCATCGTCTTTGTGGTCTTTGTGGCTTGATGGACACTTCTTCTTGCAAGACTTTGCCCGTGTGAATGGGATAGACTCGCGCTGTTAAACAGCTAGTGCCTTGGATTCTTTTTTAATGCAAGGAAATGTCGCAAAACAATGCAAGTGATGCCACAATAAGTTATTCTACTTGAAATTAAGACTTTTGATGTGATTGCACACATTATGAAGAAATGTGAAATGATTGCACACGACATGAAGACTCATCAAGTGGTGACGCGCAAACTGAAAACACCCAGAGTGATTAAACACAAAGTGATTATGTTATTGTGATCGCATCAGTTGAAGAAAAGTAAACTGGTTTATGAAGTTGCAAATGGATAAGTGGACATTAGCAGAAGGTGCAGTGTTTGTGAAAAGCTACAGACTCCTACACGCTTGCTTGATAGCAGGGTCCAAGTGATGTGGCATGATGAGGAATGCCTGACTCTTTGTGATGGGGTCCTGAATTTGAATGGATGAGACCTGTAGATAATGACGTTTGCATCTTGGTCTCCTTTTTAAAGAAATTATTTTCAGGATTTTAATGTGTTGAAGACGCTTTTAATTCCTTTTTTTTCTTTCCGTGTGTATTTTTTTCTGCCACCACAATCCTATGTTCCCTAGTACTCAATCAAACATGAAAACTGTATGTTCTTCAAACAGAGCTGGCTTTTGCAATTTGGAAACTGTACAATGGGAGTTAACCGATATGTCCCTTCAAAAAGGTGTCATATCTGTGTCATGATCATGAATAGAGATCCGAGGTGTTAAAAGAAGGCAAACTGTGTTATTCTGACAAGGTCAATTCATATTTGTTTATATGCTTGTTCAAACAAAGCAGGGTTTTGTTGCATGTTTTACTGCAAACATTGTATTAACCCCTGCGCACTATTCAAGGTGGACAAACTGTTCATGATTTCTCACACACATCACTAATGTTGACAATGTTCCTATCAAATGTCTGTTATAAGACAACATGTTCGGCCGGCTAATTTATTCTTTGCTGCAATTGTTTGTTTTTGTCTGGAACAATTATTTAGTGTGACCTTTAGGTTCTTTGGTCATGTTTACTCTGTGAATCAAGTTAATGTGGACCAATGAACCATGAACTTGTATTTTAGCGCCACAACTTGATATGCCTGTGTTTACTGGCACAATATCTGCTTCATAAGCCAGGCTGATATACATTAGCACATTAATTGCACATGTGTCGCCCATGACTTTTTAGATACTTGAGTTTGACACATGCATGTAATTCTCTGTTTTTTTGTGTGAAAATTATCTGCAGATTAGGGTCAAATTCGTTTCATAGATTGTGTGATTATACACCTAATTGTATTGCTTCAATGTTTAAGGACCTCTTGCAAAAGTGTAAATCTAGATGCAAGCCTTGCATGCTCGAAGATCTGCACATTCATAGCCTCTCTGGAGGGGTCGTTGCATCATTTCTAAATTTAGGAGTACATGTATACGGAATTGCTGAATTGATAATTTGAAACATGTTTGTAGCAAAGTACATACAAATTGAGAACTCCTATTATCAGTTCTACTTTACCTCTATTGATTTGTTAAGGAAATCTTGTCCCATTGTTTGTAATGGTATAGAGTTGTAGACTTGCATATTCATTTTTAAAAAGAAATCAATATCCATTATCTCAGAAATTGTTTTTGTTGCTACATGGCCGCACTAAAAAAATAATAAATCATTATAAAAATAACAGAAGCCACAGGAAATTGCTAAGTTATTACCATGTACTGTACCACATGTAGATCTACTTTCAAAGATCTTGAGAAACATTTGTTTAACCCGTTCCCTACGAGGTTATGAAATCCCCATAGACTTTGTACACAACCCTCTCGGTTCCCGTGGTCAAGGGGTTAATATCCGTTAAGCTTTTTGTATTAAATTATACATTATTTAGAAAGGTCCTGTTTTCCATTCAATCATAATTACAGATATGATTAGCATGTTTGCACTTTTCATGTGTCAATCGTTAACTAGTTTACAAATGAACATTCCATATTTCATACACCTAAACCTCACATAGCACATGCATGTAAAACAAGTGTAAATTTGTTCTGAGTATTATTCTAAGATGATGTTTTTGTTTCTCTTTGTTTGACCGTCACTGGAGCATCTTAAGTTGAGTATTGTTGATTTTATGATTGTTTGCGTGTGCATGTTACAACTTTATATTTTCTTCACCGACCGCTATTTAATTAATGTATGATTACATGTAGATAGAGGCCGCTATGAATAGAATCATATTTGATTAGAATAGGAGCAAATGTTTGCATTCTTGCCTCTGTACATGTATAACCATTCATGCTATTACCAAGTCAAACTATATAATAAGAAGTAAGTATGCATTTGTCTGCATGCGCTTAACAACTATATTTATCATCTACTTGTATGTATATTGGTTTGAATAATTGACTTTGTAGAGGTGTACTTGAGTGCATACAATATTTTAACATTTTGTGTATTCAATTCATGAAAGACTGTTTCTTCCATTAATAATACAACCTTTTTGAAATGGCTATTGAAGACTGATTTTTGTTTGTACTGAAGTTCACATTTTCTGCCCTACCTTCTCAAAGTCTACATTGTACATTATGTGTAATTTTCTTTCATAAATTGCACATACCTACATGTATAAGTTAGGGTCTGTAGGTAATGCATCATAGATAACAACATACTTTCTCCAATGGATTGCAAATGTTTTGAGATGCAGTGTTCTCATAAAGTTCCTCGATTAGAGTATGAGTTTATAATATGTAGGCACTGCACTTACCTCTTCTAGTGTTATGACTTGGTTTATGACATTTGTGTTACCATGTCTTTATTTCTTTAATATGACAACTTTCAAATGCAGACCAATTTATGTTATAGCTACTATCTAATATGAATTTTGTAAAATATACTGATTATTTGTTGTCAGTCAACAAATAATGCTAAATGTTGTTGCCACGTGACACAAGCTCACAACCTTGTATTATAGTTGTAGCAAGCATTTTCTTTGAATAATGTGTCAAGTTGAACTCTAATAACTGATCATTTAGTCTACGTCTTGATATCTGCTTACAAACAACTATTTGTCCATACATATAACATAACATAACATAACATAACTTGAAGGCAGGCCCAAATAGATTTGAGCATTATATTTCTGTTTATGAATGAAATCCTTGGGCTAAAAATTTCCTTTCTGATTGTGTAATTATTAACTTAAGCTTGCTTGAAGATTGTTTCAATGATGATTAATTTGCTTAAGTCTGCAAGGCGTTTAAAGAAAATGTCTCGAGTTCTCAGCTATGTTGCTTATTAACCTTTGTTAAATCTCATAATTTTTATGGTAGAGAATTTCTGAAGGATTTAGTTTGGAAGTAACAATAGTGTGTTAAATTCAATCCATGGTTCAAAATTGAACTCTCTATTGACAATTTGGGCCAATAGAGTACCAAACTGTTGTGTCACAGCTGTTCATTACCCGAAACTCCTTGAGTGCCAAGCTCACATTTTTGTGAGTTACAATACACACAAATGCCATAGAGCATTCAAATCCCCGGTACTCAAAGTGTTAGAGAGCTGAGGAATATATGGTGTGTTAATATATTACAACAGAGAAATTAATGAAGCAATAGCTGTATTAAATATGAACTTACGTTCGTTTTTATTCAAAGTGACCGTAATTGGCTATTGAATGATGATTGGTAACTTGAACAATAGTATTGTTAATGTTCATTGCTCTATTATGTATGATATACAACATATTGTATGTAAAAATTAATTGCATCTCTAACAATGATCTTCATCTTCTGCTAAATACTTCTATGTAATATATGTAAAGCTCAAAAGATAAATCTTATAAATGTAATAATATATAAACACTGTTTTCACTCTCAGATTTCTGTGACTTCTTTGTTTTTAAGAAAAGGTCATAAAACGACATGCTTGGATGGGTAGATAACTGTTAATGATAATTACCCAGTTCCCCTCTGTACATGTTCTTATATAGTTGTAGGGAAACCTTTTCATTATCTTTGTCTTTTAATGGAGGGAAAAGGGTCCATCTTCAAATGAATCAAAAGGGAAATGTCCCTTGTCTTTTCACCCTGGACTACCCCTCATACTGTGACCCCGCGGTGTCACTGCATATTTAAGGGTAGGACAGATGATCGTTTTGGAGGTGAAAAATGACCCCCTATTTGCGGCGTTTCACATACATTTTCAGCAAATTATACCTCCTTTTTAACACGAAAGCTGCTACTAGTTGGCATTAAAAAAATTACCCTATTTTTTGTATTTCGAGAACACATTAACCAAATTACCCCTTTTTAAAGACGTCAAGTACACATATAAAATAAGTTTTGTGGCCCTTCACAAAACGGCTCCCTATTTTTCACATTTTGCGAACATTTTAATGATATTTGTACTTTTTTGGGGGGGAACATATTCATGAAATATATACTCTTTTCCATTTCCCTGATTTTGTTGTTGTTTGCGATTACATGCGAAAATTGACACCTTTTTTCTAAAAATAACATTCTTCAACGATCATGCGTATACAAGGCCAATGTGAAGTGACACTATCAGAACCGGTGATGTTTTTAAGCATGTGAGTGTGTGTGCGTGTGTGTGTTGGTTGTGTATGTATATGTGTGTGTGTTTGTATGTGATCGTGTAAGAGTGTGTACAGATCATGCACAGGTGTGTGCACATATTATGTGTTTGTGTAATGATGAATGAAAATTGTTTGATGAGTTTAGCGCGATTTGTCAGACCTGGGCCCCGTTGCAGAAAGCGAAACAATCGATTGTAAGTTTCAATTAATTGTAAGTCAGATCATGAGTTCTAAATGCACAAACCTGATTGGTTGAAATGCATACATTTTCTGACTTACAATTAATTGTAACTTACAATTGATTGTATATATCTTTCTGCAACGGGGCCCTGGGTCTATGGATACAAATGTTTTGAGCCAAAATAATAATATAATAATTATGTTTTCGGGTTGTCCGTCCGTCCGTCCGTACGTACGTCCGTCCGTCCGTCCGTCCGTCCGTCCGTCCGTACGTACGTCCCGTTTTCGTTCTCGCGATATCTCAAGAACCGGTTGATGGATCAATTTCAAACTTGGTATGAGTGTACATATTGGGGTGACAATGATCTGATTAGATTTTGGGGTTCATGAGGTCAAAGGTCAAGGTCACATGACTCAATATATGTTTTTAAATGCCTCGTTCTCGCGATATCTCCAGAACCAGTTGACAGATCAAATTCAAACTTGGTATGAGTGTATATATTGGGGAGACAATGATCTGATTAGATTTTGGGGTTCATGAGGTCAAAGGTCAAGGTCACAGGACTCAATATATGTGCAAAAATGCCTTATTCTCGCGATATCTCTCGAACCGGTTGATGGATCAATTTCAAACTTGGTATGAGTGTACATATTGGGGTGACAATGATCTGATTAGATTTTGGGGTTCATGAGGTGAAAGGTCAAGGTCGCAGGACTCAATATATGTGCAAAAAAGCATCCTTCTTACGATATCTCAAGAACCGTTTGACGGATCAATTTCAAACTTGGAATGAGTTACATACACATCGGGTGGCAATGATTGGATTAGGTTTGGGGGGCCATGAAGTCAAAGGTCAAGGTCACATGACTCAATATATATATGCAAAAATGGCTTGTAATGACAAAATCTCAAGACCTGAATGTCAGATTTCAATCTAACTTGGTACCTGAATATTCTTGGGAGCCAATGTAGCCATCAAAGTTTGGGGTCTACATAGGTCAAGGTCACAGAACTAAAAATATATATATATATGAAAACAACAAAATTTCAGTGCACGTTATTTTGGGCTTAATTGATATTGAAAATTGCGTCATAGCGGAGGCATAATTTTCGACTGCGCGCAGTCGAAGATCCATCTAGTTATTACATAAATCTTCATTTCACTTTCAAAGGAATATTATTTACATCTGTTCTGTATTGATATGGGCCCTAGTGCAGTTTAGAACACAACCTCACAAAATTAGTAATAATAAAATCCTAACCCCAAACCTAACCCTAACCCCAATCCTAACTCTAACCCTAGATTAGGATTGAGAAATGGAGTAGCATAGTCGGACTGACTGGGGGCACACATGTAATTCTTTATTTCGAAGCTTTTCTAACCTAGTATTTATATTGTTTATGTGACATCATAACACAAGTCCCTCCCCGTACCCCACCTATATATGGCATTGGATTAGATTAAGATTAGATGTGCAATTTCAAAAATCTCTTGTAAGGTGGCGTTCCAAACTTCACTAGTGCCTAGCTTGGATGTACACTAACAGTGCTCAGTGGCGTAGCATGGTCGGACTAATGGGGGGGGGGGGGGGGGGGGAGACCAAAAAAAAAGTGTAGGGGGGCACTTCACAAAATATTTTTTGTGCGACAATGAAAAACTGACTTTCAAATTTGAAAGAACATACAATTTTAATGACAGAATAAACTTTATTTGAACATAATCGGTTCAGAAACGGCTGAAATATCCATAAACATATTTTTATTCAAAAATTCTTCACCCAGGGGATATTTTGAGTTTTTAGAAAAGAAAAAAAAATGCTTAAAGTGATCCAGGTAAAGTGTCTAACTCCACAAAAAATAATTGGAGCTTCCTCGTTTCTCTTCTGCCTTGTTGTTTAGCTTATGGTAAGAGAAGAATAAAATAGGGTTAGATTTTTTCGAATGTCCCTTTAGTATGAAGATAATTATCATTGAAAATCATTATTTCAAAAGCGTTGATCAACGCTTTTCAAAAAAAGTAGAATTGTTGTAGCTAAACACGTCCCAGAACAGTCTATGGTCCGAGCCAGCTAGCACGCGTGGGAAACATTCAAGACGCTACTGAACTTTGATCCTAAGTGCGCAAATTCCACGAATTCTGTATACAGTCTGTAAACATAAACGAGTGCGGATATCGTCAACGGCTGATTACAAGTATCACTGCTACAAATCCATGACAGGCCATCAGTATTCGGTAATAAAATATGAACTCAATATTCGCTTTTTTCACTTGGTTAACAGTGTTCGTTTTCTTTCAAACATTCACAAATCTTTCAATTGTATTTTACAATGATATTGATATAGGATTGAAGTCTCAAATGTCATTTTGTGCAATATCTGACACTTTACCTGAATCACTTTAAAGACTACTTTGAAAAAAATAGGTTTTTAAAAGGTTGTTGATGATATCTCTATTGAATCATTATTTTAACAAAACATTAAATGCACAATTTTGTATAATGAAAAATGGCTAAAACCAATTATTTTTTTAGAGAGCGCCCTCTTGAGTTGTAACGGCTCTTTTTGAATGATAACAGGGGTTTTACTTAGTCGTTTGTAATTGTGTATACTTTTCGAGCATGGTGAAGTTATAACTATTATTTTGTACCGTGGTGCAGGTTTTGGTTACTAAAGTTAAGTTTGACCAATACTCAACTATCCCAACTACCAAGTAGCCTACCGGTACCTTTTTCTTTATTCTCTCAAGAAAATTATCATAATGTTTATTATTTTTGTTTTGTTTTTTCTTCTTCTTCAGGTAAAAGTAGCCTACAGTCCGCCATCTGGCATATTTTCGTACTTTGTTTTTTGTAAAATCATCGGGGAGCAAGTTCACCCTCGTGCCCCCTCCCCTGGTACCTATGTCACTGGTGTTGCTAAATGCTAATCAGTCAGATTTCTTCTTCTTCTTTTTTTTTTATTTTTTACAATGTAGCTTTCCTTCCCCTTACCCGACATTTCTCAAATTACCGCTTCACCATTGCGATTAGCCCATTATCGATGGATCAGCTCAACTTTGATGTATGTCGCCATCTGCGTTCGTAAGCTGACCAATTCGCAAGCAAATGACTCGTCGTGTGCTTTGTCCCGGGGACTGATAAAAACTTGCTATCATAACATTTAACAATTAATTGTGGGAAATTTCTGGGATACTGGATAAGTAAATTACCTGAATTGGATAAGGAAACAGGCGCGTGATTCCTCAATAGGATTGGATTATATTTCATTGGACATTTTCTTCAATTTCACGGACTTTATTTGATCACTTGATATAGCAGCAGGTAAACGAACGATATGCTGAAGAAGTTTCACCGGGGCTGACTCGGTTGGGCGGATGTTGATAGCCCGTAGTATAGCTGCATCTCGCACCCGCTACTACTGCGAGACACCAAGACGAATCAAGGGGAATACTTGCACGGCCTATCGCCGGGCATCGTCGCGTTGGTAGCTGCTACCGCTGCTTGGCCTGTACGTCCATCGTGAGAAAACACTGGTAAAGATATTAAATTTCAAGCATAATTTAAGCCAACGTAATTAACTTGAAGTCTAGTTTGATCTTTAACTTTAAACTATTTATTGCAAATTATATGAATGTGTTTGTGAACTAGTAGTAGTAGTATGAATGTTTGCAGTGAGTTATGACTTTTTAGTGTTTGTTTGATATTTTAAAATTTATAAATTTATGACATGTATGATAAAATATGTTTTAGTTATTTATGTCAGGTGTCGAGGGTGAATGATGATAATGATGAATGAATTATATTTATTTGAGTATTTTTAGTAAGATCTAGGATTGGTAAATATTGCGTTTTCATATTCTACATGTTTCAAAGCAGTACTACAACATTAAAAACAACAACACACACAACAAACTATAACAAATTAAAAGAAACTACTTTAAATTTTTTTTTTTATACTCTTGACCTCCATTTTGCATGTTTAAAGGGATCTAGTAACTTTGTTGACATGTGCAAAAAGTGATGAATGGTTGATGCAATGTATATTGTTGTTATCTCATGTGTCCACAGGGTATTGTGTGAAAATTTCAAGTCAAATGGACGTTATATGGCCGAGTAATGAGCAAAAATGCAAAGTGATGTTCACAAACTCGTTGCACTCACTTTGTACACGGTTTTCGCGATCCGTTGGATTATTTAACATCTGAACACTTCAATCGTAAATATCTTTTTAACGAAAGGGAAATTTGAAAAAACAAAACCTGTCCCATGATTTTATTGTTAATACGAATACAACAAGGTATGAGGAACCTCTAGAATTCCAATTGTATTTTGAGGATTTGGACAATGTTACTAAGTCCCTTTAAGCATATACAATTGTTTTATAATTCAGAAGAAATTATATAAATTGTAAAAAGTTCATGTACAAATCAGTAAATGACAGCAGCATGCAAATGATGTAAGCATTTGAAAACGATACACAAACATCATAAAAACTCTCAACCCGTTGTAACTTTTTTTGTTGCTCTACCATTCACCTTTTTTCTTAGCGAACATACAATCCTTGTGGTGGAATTCCCCTTTAACTCCTTGAGTGCAAATGTCACATTTTTGCACCACACAAAACTAAAAAATGCCATGGAGCTGTAAAATCCCTGGCACTTAAAGTGTTAACAGTCTGGTAAGTCACAGGAGACTCAAGATAGCAGAATAAGATGTATATTGTAGATCTATCTACCCATCTACCCACACTGTATTTAGTGGCCACATAAGTTACAGCTCCATTATATGTTATTAATGTGCAAATCTGTAGACTGGGTTGAATTTGCACGTTGCATTCATTGAAATCTTTCAGCAGTTTAGTTGGTTAATTTTATATTTGCCAAACCCTATAAACAAACTTCATGAAAACTTTCTACAAAGTTTGAGACTTTGATTTGGCAATCTCACTGCAAACCTATCATTAAAACAGAAATGTAACAAATGTACTTTTTTCATTTATATACATTCCCTTTAGTCAGGGCTCAACATTAACATGTAGGCCTGCTGGCCAGGGGCCACCAGAAATTAGATTTGGGCCACTACAAGTTTTTGGATGTTAAATTTCTAATTTGTATTTTCTTTGTTTGGGGCCACTCAATTCTGATTCAGGTCCAGCAAAACTTGATGAATCTAAGTTAAATTTACTTGCCCGGCCGGGACACTATGAAAAGTAGTGAAATTCTCTAGGGTTATATTTCTGCTGCAAACATAATATTGAGGTTAGGAAGTCATTGAACTCATTATGAAGGTTTCCTCTGGGAATACAATTCCAGTTTCTCCAACAAGATTAGAAACTTCCGTAGAGCTGCTAATCCTACAATGTCAAGGACACATTGTTCACAGTGTTGGTTGAGAGAGAGAGAGAGAGAGAAGGGCACTCAGCCACTAAGTCACTTATTGTACTGTACTTCAGAACTCAGAGGTAATCATGTTTTCAGTTGGGAAGCCCTGGCAAAACCAAATGTAACTCTCATATTTCTGATTTTAAATATTATCCCAAAATTTGAGAGAATTGTGATCTACAAAATGTAGCTCTCATGTTTATGATAACTATTCCCCCAAATTAGAGAGAATTACTATCTTCTACCAATTTGGCATCACAATGGCTAGTGAAAGCTCTGACCAACAAGATAGTATGCAAACAAAAATCACAGGAATTTAGTAATTTTGTCCAAATCCTCAAAACTTACTTGGAACTCTAGTGGTTCTCTCATACCCAGTTGAATTTGTATTAATAATACAAGCATGGGACAGGTTTCAGTATTTCAAATTTCCATTTTGTTCAAAAGATATTTACGATTGAAGTGTTTGAATGTTAAAGCCATGTACAAAGTAAGTACAATGAGTGAGTGAATATCACTTTGCATTTTTGCTCATTTCTCAGCCAAATATCATACAATTAACTTGAAATTTTCACACATTACTTTCTGGTATATCAGATCACACTAATACACATTTTTATTAACCATGCATCACTTTTTGCACAAGTTGTCAACAAAGTTACGGATGTCTTTCTCACACTCACCAGACAACATGTCTGTTCAACCATTCTCTTGGTATCCTTGAACTTGGTAGACTCCAACTGGGTCAGCTGATCAAAAGTGGAAAACTGATTAGATCTATTTTATGCCTGAAAACAAATAAAATAAAAATACCGGCTAAGTGTTTGAAGATAGTATTACACTGTTCTGAACTTCTAATATAGTTCTTGGATGTATGTAAGGACTTACCCATCATTCGTATGCCCTTCATTACATCTCTCTAGTGATGCATAATTTTCCTTATTTTGTAATTTTCAATGAATTCCTTCTTTACAATGTGAGTCCTGTTTTGTGCAGAAGTATTTCATCAATGATCACAATGAATGGGGATCTCCTTATCACTTTTTATTACAATACACTAAAGTCATCACACATTTCTAAATGAAAAGGGGATATAGTGCATTTCACTTTTCAAACGCATATTTTGACTCACTAGTAAATTCTGATGAAACAAGTAGCATTATGAGTATTCAGTAGATATATCTGCTCAAACATTTTAAGTTTATCTTTGTATATAGTCAATTTGCTCACTGGCAGAACAATAAAGTTGTATGATCTATATTTAGGCATCTATGGTATCTAGAAGAATAAAAATAAATATAATATGAGAAAGAATATGTAAAGTATAATGTATTATACTCATCATTACAATGTGAATAGAAAGAGAAATCCATACTAATCTAGTTAGTTTGCCAATTCCAGACTATTTTTTAAAAACAGTTCAGAACTGGTCAAAAAGTATTAAACAGGTTAAAGGAGATCTAGTAACTTTGTTGACATGTGCAAAAAATGATAAATGGTTGATCAAATGTGTATGTTTGTGATCTGATATATGTCCACTCAGTAATGTGTAAACATGTAATGTTAAATGGATGTTATATGGCAGAGTAATGAGTGAAAATGCAAAGTGATATTTGCTGACTCATTGCACTCACTTTGTACACAGTTATAACTTCCCAGTGGATGATTAAAAATCCCAACACGTTAATGTTAAATATTTTCATAATGAAAGGGAAAGAAGAAAAACGTACATGCTTATATTAGTAATTCAAAAGCAACAAGGTATGAGAGAACCATAAATAGTTCTAAGTAAAACCCCTTTTTAATTGAGGAAAACAGTCGCGGTAACGTCCGGACGTTGTCAGGAAGACATTCTACCGCGTTTGTATTAAAAAGGTCCAATCGGGGTAACGTCCTGACAACAGCGCGGTAACATTCAACCTAGTCGGGCTAGGGTAATAGCGAGGTAACGTCCTGACGTTGTCAGGATGTTAAGCTGATAAACATTGTATTAAAAAGCGCGCAGAAGGTTACCCGGGTAGATGACGTCATGGCCGTAAAAAATTTAAACATTGCAGCGATCGCGTTTTGGATCGGGAACATGTGGTACTCTTGTAAACAAGGTTGCCAATTTAAACTGCTGTAAGTTCACACACAAACACTATTCCACATACTCCTAATTTTAGACTTAAATTTGCCCAAATAATACAAGTTATAATACTATGAATATAAAAATTGGAAGTTTAAAAAATTGGAAGTACAACAGCTCACTCCAGGGTACATCTACGTGTGCGCATTATTCATCGCTGATCTTCAGCTCATGCAATATCCCACCTGTATCAGCGAGATTTAACTAGAATTATTTGTTCCTGAATTCTAATCTACCGTCTAGCGTGACTATAGTAGATTGACAATTGCGCTCCCGATTGCCTGTTGTATGTTTACCCGATATGAATTGACCGTCAAAATTTCCCGCGCTAACGTATACCAGCGCGCGCCGATTAGCACATGTCACGCCAGCTGGTCGCATGATGAGAGTGGTGCGGTTGCTATAGTAACCTACCCGGAGAAACACTTTTGATTAAAACGCTGCACAACCTCTCGCTACGTCTTTTACGACCCGACCTCCTACTGTTTTTATGGAAATCTTACTCGGGTAATAGCGAGCTAGAAAATACGTTCTCCAATTAAAAAGGGGTTTAAGTTTTGTGGATTGGACAATGTTACTCTCTAGATCCCTTTAAAATTGTGTGCTTTTCCAAATTCTACACTTAATTTTGCATTACCTCACAAAACAATGATTTCTCGAAGCGTCCTATAAACACAAAACTGAACAATCCCTTTAATTGTCTTTGTGTGAGAGGAAACTGTGGCCAGGAAGGAGGTGGAGCCTGCATGGTTTCAATTCTGCTACAAAATTTCACCTTGTATGATAGATCTTTTTTCCATGAAGTGATTTTGGTAGTGAGATTTATACCAAAACATGTGTGTCCAGAAGGATTTAGGTGAATAATACAGACTTTCACAATTTGTGGATGGACATTTCATTTGTTATAAATCAAAGCAACAAAAGTGGACTGTCATATTTTCTTCATTTACAGGACATGGATTATTAGAAATGATAAAAGTTTGAACTTAGAAGAGCAGGTGTTTTAGAGGATGTGTTATGTATACAATGTGCAAGTTAATTCCTATTGCTGATTGCTGAATTGTCTTTCACCTTAGAGAGAAAACAGACTTTCAACAATTGTTTTGATTAACTGTGTAAATTTTGTGTAGTTTGTGTGAGCTGTATTTAATGTTCAGCATTGCATGGATTTTCGGAATGGTGCCCGTTTTCCTAGATATATGTTCTGGACGGACCAACACTTTGGTGTGCATGGAGTAATATATCTGCTCAATGCAGGATTAATCCATTGCTGAATGGAACCCTGTGTGCCATGTATTGTATTATCTCTATGTCAGAATAACAGCATTTTAGAGACAAGGAATTAACCTGTATTATGTTGATGATATTGGATCTTGTGCATTAACTCAATTGCCTCGGACCATGAATTAACATTTGCACTGACCAGCATCTGAGATGACATGCTCCTGAATCGTCCAGCATTTTAGAGGCAATGAGTTGTTAACCCATTGTATTAACTCAATGGAAAAAAAACGGTGATATTTTGAGGAGCCTGAAATAATTGTTGCCGTCACAGACCAGCTTCTGAGGTGTGCTCTTGAGATCAGCGAGAGCATGAAGTACACTTATTGTACAGTATATGTTATCAGTGGACTAGCTTGTGATATGATGAGCTCCTGAATTGCCTCTCAAGTTGGACCAGCAATCCTCCTCCTTGGAATCATCATGTCAAAAAAAGCGTGTGAGAAGTGGAAGAAGGAGATGGAGGGTGGTACCGGTAGGAAAAACATGTCTTGATTTCAACTTAAAGGGATCTAGTCACTTTGTTGCCATGTGCAAAAAGTGATTCATGAATGGTTGATGATTATGTGTATTGTTGTTGTGATCTGATATGTCCACTGAGTTATGTGTGAAAATGTAACGGCAAAAGGATTCTATATTGCAGAGTAATGAGCAAAAATGTAGAGTGATGTTCGCAGACTTATTGCACTGACTTTGAGCACAGTTTTAACTATCCAGTGGATAGTTAAAAATCTTAACAATGCATTTTAAAGGAAAGGAAACAAATTGGAAATTGGAAGTTGGTAATATGAATACGACAGGTATGAAAACCAGTTTTGAGTAAGTTTTGAGGATTTGCACAAAAAATTACTTTTAGAATTTGAGCCTCGTTGTATTCGTATCAATTGCCAATAGAAGCATAGAACAGGTTTTGATATTCCAAATTTCTTTTTCTCTATCAAAAGATATATATGTATGATTGAAGTGTTCGGATTTGAAAATCTTTGTGGAGAATTTCTACAAAGTACAAAGTCAGTGCAATGAGTAAGTGAATATCACCTTGTATCATCGCCATTACTTGGGTCACATGACACTCATTTATCTGACTGAATCAAAATTCTGATCTGTCTGATAGCAAGAAGGTTACATGTTACTATCATCAGATATGCTCCGCTTACGTGTATGATTAAACTACAGGATCAATGTCATTGCTCTCTGCTGTGTGCAGTCGGCAGTACAAGCAGAGGTTACTTCCAACTCTCTTTCCATATGACCTACATTTGGCTTGTACTACAGGTTGTGCAAACGGTAATCAATGGGAAATTCATTTTAGTAATTTTTGTATTTATTTTGTCTTTTTAAACTGGTGGTCAAATCAATGTTCTGGCTCTGTTTTCCAGGGGACCACATGAAATGAATTATTTAAGTGAAAACAAAAAATACATACGTGGCAATAAAGACCCTGTATCTAGTTGAGCATGAATTGTTGACATGATTAGATTACTTTAAGCTGCAAATCTTGGAAATCTTGGCAAAATTTAAAAATAGCTTTCAATGGGTAGTGGGGTTAGGAATCTCATTTATCTCACTGACACACAATGAATATTGTTTAGTCTTATAATATGCATGGAAATATCTGTAAATTTAGTATAATAAATACAAATTACACTTTCTACATCAAACATGAGTATCAAATACAATGTATATATAGTTCGAAGAGTTTGAGCAGAGTTTCATCACTTCCCGACCGGATTTTGCAAGAGTACTCTGGGGAATAACTATTACACGTATGCATACGTACATGTATGTAAAAAAAAAATTGTGGTGCTTTTTTATAGCTTGACATATGATCCTTTTATGTGCAGAAGGTTTTCCTGTTTGTTAATCTAATTAACATGAACCATATTTTTAAGCAAAACATGAACAGTTCTGTGTTTATAAAATCGGTATATTATAAGACTGAATTGAATATATCAATACAATGTTGATTGTGTGTCAGTGAGATAAATGATTCTATATCCCTAACCCCGTCACCTATTAAAAGCATTTAAACAATATAAAATTGGTATTCTGGTAATTCTATACTGATTCTTGATATTGTATTATGCTCAGCTGAGCAGTTTCCTCATTTCCTAGAATTTGTGAAGTGTTCACAGTTCATTGGCATTAATCAACTTTCAATTGAGATAATCCCTCTTGGCCTTCCCTGGAATAACAATTATCTCCTGAGGTTTGTACGACTTCTTTGAACAAAACTGTATCATAACAACATTCAATTCATGCATATTGTAGTACTTTACCACAGGCGCGCCGATTCCATCCGAAAACACAATGCATTGGGGGGGCAGAGCATTGTTCTCAAACAATGCTCGCCCCCCCAATGCATTGTGTTTTCGGATGGAATCGGCGCCGGTGCTTTACCATTCTTGAGGTTTTTTAGTCTGAAAAGAAAATAAGTGTGCATTTGATGGAAATTAGATTTCCCTAAGTATTAACATTTTGTACAAGAGTTTTGATATTTGGATTTGGGTTGGTGGTGGTGGTGGGGGGGGGGGGGGGGGGGGGGGGGGGTGGTATAGTGTGTTGAATCAAATGTTGAATCGAATAGTATTTCCACATCATCAACATATACATGAATTCCATCATTCCATCAAGGATAAACAAGGAACATACAAAACAAACAAAGAAGAAACAAAACATGTACATTGTAAAAATGTGGGGAGTATACAAATTCACATTTTACTTATTAGCATAGTCCCATTTGGCATTAATTACATTATTAACTTTTAAAATATAAATCAGTGTAAGAAAATAATACATTATACAAATTCAAAAAAAAATCAACATGTGTTGCATCTGTGAATAATGTAGAGCTCTATGTTTGGATGGTGATTCCCTTTGTTTGGGATAGGATAGACATGTAAGTTTTCCCCTTAGCCCATCTACTTTTGTATACTACATGTTTTATTTTTCTTTGTTTCATGTAAGTGTAACTCAATTGCATGGTACTTGGAAAAGAGATTTGTAAAATAATGTGCATACACCTAATTGTAGGCTAATCAAATCTTTGTTCAGGTAGGGGTGGCAGATACTTAAATTAATTGATGGAGTTACCCCCTATGTTTGGGAGGGGTGAGCAGATTATCCCCTTGGTGGTCCTTCTAAATTTTAATGATGAACAGTGAACATTACAAACATAGTTGCATGCACTTGTGCTGGCGGTGTCTGACACGTTCCTTGTTTGGGGAGGGATGGGTAAGTTATCCTCTTGGCCCTTCTACATTTTATGATATTTTATACTTAAAGGAATAGTACAGTTTTGGTCAAACTGAATTTTAGTAACCAAAATTTGCACAATATCAAACTAATAGTCGTAACTCCTCCATGCCCGAAAGGTAGAAAAACTTACTAACTAATAAGTAAGAATTTTATATTATAATTTTGTCTTGATCAAATAAATGTGGGTCCCAGATTTATTCCAATCGGAAACGATTTTGAAGAAACAAATTTGATTCTGTCATTAAAGTTGTGTGCTCTTTGAAATTGTACACTTAGTGTTTCATAAACTCGGCAAAAAAACATTTCTTGAAGCACCCTGTAAACCAAAACTAAACGATCCCTTTAATATGCTCTTGTGTACTTGCATTCATTGTTAGTCTTAGCCAACTTTGTTTGGGGAGGGGTAAGCCCTTGGCACTGTACGTTTTAGAATTAACAAATGTATATGCACCTGTGCAGGGGGTGTGACACTCTTTGTTTCAGGAGGGGTAGGCAGGTTATCCCCTGGCTCTTCTAACTTTTATGATGAATATCGCAACAATACAGTCAAACCTGTCTTCAGTGGCTAATGTACCTGTCCATAGCAGTCAACCTGTCTATAGTGGCCACTTAAAGTAACCCAGAGAATGAGTATGTACAGTCAAACCTGCCTCAAAAGAAATCTCCTGAGGGTCAATTAATGTCATGGGAGGTTTATAGAGGTCACCTGTCTACAGTGGTCACTTTTCTTGTTTGCCTTAGGAGCAATGGTCACCATACACATGACCATACTTTTGTGATGTGACTCTCTTTGTTTGGGGAAGGGTGATAGGGTCATCTCAATGGCCTTCAAATTTGTATGATGTTGTTATATGCACTTGTGCAGTGTTTGTATGTGCAAAATCTGACAAAGGGTTGATAATGATTTGATATGTCCACTGAGTGATGTGTGAACATTCCATGGTAAATAAATGTCATATGACCAAGCAATGAGTGAAAATGCTCATTGCACTAAAAATAACTCATTGCACTAACTTTGTGCACAGGAAAAAGGTTCCCATGTAGAATCCAAACAGTTCAATCATAAATATCTTTATAATGGAAATTGAAACCAATTCTTTGCTTCTATTGGTAATTCAAACTTGTACAATGAGGTACATGTATGTGAGAACTGCTATATAAAGTTCCAATTTGATTTTGTGGATTTTGACAATATTACTAGATCCCTTTAATGGGTGTTGAGACCCTCTTTGTTTAGGGGAGGGGTGGGCAGGTTATCTGGTATGGAGGGAATGTGATTCATTAACCAGACAGGAAGTATTGTTTCCTCTGATTGTTGCCATGGTTACCAGGGAAGCCCTTGATATACAGTTATGGCTGTGGCCAGTACTTTGAAATAGAGAGCGAGAGAGGAAATGTTGCAATTTATTGGAATCCCAGCTGGTCTGAATTCCAAACTGCTCAGGATGAACCTTTAAAGGGGAATTAACCCTTATCCTTTTGACTTACTGGATGTGATGAGAGCATAACTACTATCATTGCTAGTCACTTATTTCCTCATGAATATTCCAGATTACAAAAATAATCAATATTTTATGGACCACTGTCGTCTGCTTTCAATGCCCATAGGAGGCGGCCATTTCTTCAACTACTCGTGGTGAAATGACGTGGCAGGCGGAGAACACAATAGCATTATCGTAACCCGCTATTAATTGGCCGCCTTCTGTTGGCATTGAAAGCAGACGACAGTGGGCCATTAAATATTGATTATTTTCATTATTGGGAATATTCATGAGGAAATAAGTGACTAGAAATTAAAAGAGTTATGCTCTCATCACATCCAGTAAGTCAAAAGGCTAGGAGTTCCTTCCCCTTTAACATTATATAAATATCTGTACTGCAAAAGATTTAGATTATATATCTAGCTTTCTGAACATTGCCAACAAATGTTTGTAAAAATATTTTTTGATTAAAATTTTTCTTGGAAAATAAACCTTGGCAGATGAGTCAATCGACTTTCAGTTTGTTGGTATGATAGAACATAATCATGATAGATTGCTTGATTTCTTCCCCCAGACGACTGATCAATTCTGGCTCACTTTTTGTATGTGGATAAAAACTGGACTCTAGAAACTTGTGCGTTTTATCCTTGTGCTGAAAGTGGCGAGTAACTGACAGCATGAGTACCAACATAACTTTACTGTATGAGTCTTGAACAGCCAACCTGCCTACAGTGGCCAACAAAAATGATCCCCAGCAGAAGGAAACAATGGTATGGAATCGGTCTATAGAGCTCACCTGTCTAGAGTGGCCGCTTTTCTGGTTTCCCTTCAGTGGTCGGTATTACAAACAGGTTTGGCTGAACGGTGCAGCGTGCACATACATGTATTAGTTGGCACCAGCTCAGCTCTTGCCCATTTTGAATAATATGTACTTTTAAAAGCGGATGGAAACAGGGAGTGTGTTTTAAATCCTTGTACCGCACTGAAACTGGCAAGATCATTATACATAATACCCATACCCAATATGAGTAGTAGTTTGCACAGGCTTGGCTCTTTCCCATTTGGAGCCTCAAAGCCTGGGAGACAAGGTGCTAAGTAATGTACAATTTCCTCTCGGGATGTATCCCCCCCTGCCCTGGTCTCCACTATATCAACCTGTTTGTCATCGCTGTATATATATGGAGCAGAACCCTTTATAGACCAACAATATACTGTTACATTCAAAATAATCATAGGCCTGCAGAAGAGTACATTCATCAGACCAGTGTACTGCTTGGTCTCCACTATATCAACCTGTTTGTCAGCACCCCTTATGGAGCAGAACCCTTTATAGACCAACAATATACTGTTACATTCAAAATAATCATAGGCCTGCAAAAGAGTACATTCATCAGACCAGTGTACTGCTTGGTCTCCACTATATCAACATGTTTGTCAGCACCCCTTATGGAGCAGAACCCTTTATAGACAAACAAAATACTGTTACATTCAAAATAATCATAGGCCTGCAATAGAGTACATTCTTTAGATCAGTATACTGCCTGGTCTCCGCTCTATCAACCTGGTTTGTCAGCACCGCTTATGGAGCAGAACCCTTTGTAGACCAACAATATACTGTTACATTCAAAATAATCACAGGCCTGCAAATTCTGGCCATTCTGGGGTTAGCTATATTAAAAGACCACATTAAACGATAGATATTTTTGTAGACCAAAGTACAGTTGCTTGGTCTGGGCTTTATCAACCTGTTTGTCACCACCAGATATGGAGGAGAACCCCCTTAAAGTTATAGACCAACTCTGCTACAATGTAGGGTTATGTTCAAAGTTAAACAAAATACAAATGTAGGAATAGAGACTATGGGGTAAGGCTCCTTGTCATAGACTATCCAGTGTATTTGACCTGTTTGCATGCTGGAATAGAACTAGAATATAGAAACTTCCGTAAACCGGAACAAATCCGGGTTGACTTTGGCCAGTTTTTGAGAAAGATCTATTTATCATCGAGCCTCACTTTATACTTGAACAAATGTCTTATTCTAAAAAATATATTCCTGTAGGGTAATGTAAAAAATCTGAATTTTTTCAAGCCTCGATAAAAATACATGTATCTTTCTCAAAAACTGGCCAAAGTCAACCTGGTTTAGGGTACCCAATACCTGTGCCAAGTTTATAATACAATTTTGTTTAATATTCAGAATATCTTGATGGGTGTAACACTCGCCTGTGCCAAGTTATGATGATGATATTGTCAGTTGAGAATGAAAAGGGCATTAAGTCAATTTTGGGTTAAATTGAGTTGCGCATTCCAGCTTGTAGGTCAGAGCCTTATCTACATAAATCAATAATTATTTTCAGATAACAATTGTGTCCAATTTTGGGAACATTCCACACAAATTTATAAGAGACGTACATGGTTTCTACATCATTGGCTTTCAAACTTTAAACATGATTTTCTCAGAAGTACAATAATTGTCTTAGCGCCCTTCTCTTTCTAAACTCATGCTATTAGGATTATTAAATGGGGAGGAGGGCTTGGCTTCTTTCCATTTTTGGTGCCCTACTTTTTAAGCGGAAACTTTTTTGGAATGAGTCGCTTTGGTGTAAAATTATTGCAAACTACATTATATGCCAAGTCATGACCCATAAAGTTTACAGTCAAACTCAAACCTGTGTATAGTGACTACTACCGAAGGGATCAAGAAAAGTGGCCACTGTAGAAAGGTGACTTCTGTAGACAGATTTTGCAACATGGTTTTTCTCTGCAAGGTAACACTTTTGTTGGCCACTCTAGGCAGGTTAGCTGCTATAGACAGGTGGCCACTATGACAGATTTGACTGTACTTGAAACCATTCTTTTCCTCTTTTATCTGGCGATGTTATCTCAATGTTTTATGTTTTCATTTAAAGAAGGGACATTTATTTTGAATAAGTCGGTAGAGTACATCATTGTGAGCCATGCATAGTCATTGTGGTGAACATTTTTAATTTCCCATGACAGAGATGATTTGGTTCCTTTCCCCATGCCTCAGCTCATTGTCTCAGTACAGACATCTATTTTGAATTAGTCAGTATATTAACTTCTTCCCTACTAGATTGTGCAATCCCCATTGAGTAAATACAGGATCCATCAGGTCAGTTGCATAGCGTGGTCAAACTGACTGGGGTGGGGGGGGGGGGGGGGGGGGAGGGGTACTTAAACGATTGGGGGTACTCCTTATTTATTTCCTTTTATTTTCTTTATTTTTCAGAGACTTTCCTCTTACGTTTTTTAAATTGTTTTTCTTGTTGTGAAATTTGTACTGCATGTGGCCTGTGCCCCCCTCCCCCCCCCCCCCCCCCCCCCCCCCCCCCCCCCTCCATATCTACTTTTCAGCATCTGGGCCCAATTCATAAAAGCCAACTAGCTTAGTTGCATGCTTATTTTAGATGACGTGGCTAAGATTTGAACAATTGATCTTTGAGTTGATAACTAGGGTTTACTTAGTGGGTAGGTACCAGCTAACCTTAGTTGGGGACTAGGAATAATGCATGTTGCTTACTAAACTGTGTCATTAGAAATACACTTAGCATGGAACTAGGCTAGCAGGGTTTTATGAATATGGGCCCAGGTTCTCATCTAGGCAATGGGTTACGAGCATTGCAAGATTTGCATAGTCATTGCGGTGAACTTTCAGATTACCCAAGACGGTCATGGTCCTTCCCCACTGTTTGTGCCCTACTTTCTAGACTTGATATTTCAAGACTCACTCCACATGGTCATGAATGCGTGTACTAATTAACCCTTTCACTATATTTTTGTTATTTTGTATCTAGCATGCATTCTCCATCAAACTCAGCCAGTAGCCAGTTGGAGCCAGTTGGAGCCTACCTTTCAATCCTAGCAGGATCTTTGTCAGGGTAGAAGTGAGAATCACTTTATATATACAGGGTGGCCCAGAAATAACGGAACGGGATACTTGCCATACTAAAGACTCATGATGCCTGCCATACTGCATCGAGTAACGATCAACCGTGCGCCATTGTGAGTGTGCGTTCAGCTGTGTATAGAGAAGAAGGGGTACTAACAATGGCGCACGCATTGAACGTTACTAGTTGCTATGACGGGCATCATGTGTCTTCATTATAGCAAGCACCCCGTTCCGTTATTTCTGGGCCACCCTGTATAGAGTAATTGTCACTTCTGTAGAAGTGGCATTATGTAGGATGTATTGTATTTATTATTATTTATGGGACAAATCCTGTATGGGTTAAATGGATGTCAATTGTTTGATACCTCTTCTATCCCACCAGCACATTGATTTGACTAGGGCTAAGGTCACAGCCTTTGAAACTCTTCAAAGTAATTAACCTTTTGGGATGTTCATTTAATCAATTTTAAGCCAGCGAAATAAACTGGGAGCTTGAATAATCAAAATGTTGCTAACTTGAATTCTGCCAAGTAGATGATTATCAACATTTATACTGCACAAAAACACTGTGGCTCTTAAAACCAAATAATGGTAGTACATAAAACAATGTGCTCCTTTAAATTCAATAAGTGTTGTACATATCAAACACTGAGCTCCGTTATACCCTTTTAACTCCTAGTCCTAGAGTGCCAAGCTCCCACTTTTGCAAATGCCATAGAGCTTTAAAACTCCTGGCACTCAAAGTGTTAAGTAATGTAGATATAAATACTGCACTCCTTTAAACCCCAATAAGCATTGTTCATAAAACACTGTGCTCCTTTAAAACGCAATACACATCTTACAGAATTCACTGTGCTCCTTTAAAACCCAGGACACATCTTACAGAAACCACTGTGCTCCTTTAAAACCCAGTACACATCTTACAGAAACCACTGTGCTCCTTTAAGTCCCATATATTGCTTCTGAAGCCATGTACATTTCCCACTGAGTTCAGTAATAGGAAGTTGTCCTAAGTGTCTTTTATTAGTCTAATTTCCCCTGCTCTTTAAGTAGACTTGTGGGCAGGGAAGAGTGTATCCATCTTCCTTTTGTGTGTAAGATATTGTTTGTTTGTTTGTGTGTATGTGTGTGTGTGTGTGCGTGTATGTGTGTGTAAGCGGATCTGTCTGCATCCGTGTGTATGTGTGTGTGTGTGTGTGTGTGTGCATGTGTTTGTTTGATTGCAAATGCGTGGTTTGTAATATGTTGATACATTCAATAATTAAAAAAAAAAAAATCTCTATCGTTTTATTGTTTGTGAGTGCGCACTTGGGTTTGCTTAGAAGTTGTTTGTTGTTTTACACAGGGCTCAACACTAGCACTTGCCCAATTGATGTCGGACAGGTCAAATGTCATAAATGGCCTAGTTTGGTTGCCCAATTGGTGTCGGACAGGTAAAGTGTTATAAATGGCCTAGTTTGGTTGCCCAATTGGTGTCGGACAGGTAATATGTCATAAATGGCCTAGTTTGGTTGCCCAATCAGGCAATTCAATTATTGTTCAACTATGAGAAAATAAGGTAATTCTTTTGGGTAAGGGTACTTTCTGTTTGGACAAGTACAATTTTAAAAGTTATGATTTAATTGCCCGAACAGGCCATTAACCCCTTGACTACGGCAGGGCTCCACACTTACATTTTTGGCCAGTGAAATAATTTCTTCCCCTTTTCTGGTGGCCCCCTAAAAAAATTTACTGGCCCGAAAAATGTATTTCATGAGTAAATTTGTTACTATTCAAATTATTACTCTTTCCTGATCAAGCCCTTGATAATGGATGAAGCATGACATGAAAGAAAACAAGATTTTTCTGACTTTGTCAATGTCGGGTTGAAATTTTGCTTGCTCGATCGGGCTACCAAAATATGACTTTTATACATATTTGCTGGCCCGAAGTGCAATTTTACTGGCCCCGGGCCAGCGGGCCAGTGCGAGTGTCGAGCCCTGACTACGGGAACCGAGTGGGTTGTGTACAAAGTCTATAAGGATTTTATAAACTCGTAGGGAACGGGTTAAGGAAAAAAGTTAGTGTGGAAGCTTGGTTTACCTGAGTTTGTGTAAAGTGCCATGATAAAATATGTACATTAATTGAGTACAAATGTTGTGTTCACTCAATTGTGATTCACAAAATTATAATTTGTAAGCTTCCATGAACAGGACAATCCTTTTGTAGACAGACTGGTAGCTGTCTATTCCTTAATAAGTTGTGTAAACATGTTTTGTTCTATAGATCTATGCTATTACAAATGAAGCAAATTTTACCAGTAGGAGGAAAATGCCTTGATGAAGATTATACTGCTTACTGCCTCCAGACATATGAAATATGCAGTATTTTTGTTTGTTTTTGTTTGTTTGTTTGTTTGGGGGGGGGGGGGGGGATGGTTGTCATGTGTTATCATCACTATATGACTGGATTTGATTCATATCCTGGATATAGGATGGTGTAAGAGAAATATCATTACATTAAATTGCAATAACATGATTCACAAGGGTATTCCCCCTAACAGCTCCCTGAGTGCCTGTTTGTCACGATCAGTTTGTTTATTGGGTAGGCAAGAACAGGGAAGGACAGGTACATGACCAGTGGTGTCGCTATTGGGGGGGGGGGGGGGGGGCACAGAGCAGCTTGTGCCCCCCCCCCCCCCCCAATATTTGCTATAAAAAAAACATCTAGGTGAAATCTTTGGCCAAAAAAAGAAATACATAAGGTGCACCCCCCCCCCCCCCCTCTATCATTCGCATGCCCCACAATTAATCTGACCATGCTACGCCACTGTACATGGCTCTCCTTTCTACCGCAGTGTCTTGGTATGCATGGCAGATGCATTGTTCTCTGTGTTTTGCATAATTATTTTTTTGAAACAGATGCTCATATTTCAAGATTTCAGCCTTGATAAGAGAACATTTGTGCAAACTGGTTTAAAACAAATGTAGAGGTGAGGTGTGAATGTCCTTCATGTCAGTTCCTTCACAACTAACACTATACATATGGGAATGCTGCCCCCAGTAGTTGGAAGTTTGCCAGTTTTTATCACCAGGTATTTTTGCAGAAAGTTGTGATTCATTGTGATATCTGTTCCAACTTATTAAATTTAGCATTAACTAACAAAATGTTATCATATTATTTAAAACATATGGGAGAGAAACAATGATGGAATGTTTAGTTATTGAATACTAAACTGTTGGTCTTACATCCATTGAATGTAGCTTTTAAATATACTATTATCACAGGTTGTATCATATTGTTATTAATTTGTGCAATAATTCAATTTTTGTTAAGTTTCCATTGAAGGGCCATTCTTTGAAAAGTGAAACTTTTTCGGAAAAATTGAAGTTTTATTTTTCTGTAGTTTTGTTCCATTTTTGGAATGATCCATGTGTAAAGTTTCATGAAATACATGATTTGAAGTTTAAAATGAAACTTTTTTACTCATTTGCATAAATTTACATATTTCAATATTTTTCTAATAATCATAATTCAGAAAATAATCAAGATATCAAAAGGATAATTAGCAAGCTCATTCTTCTCACTTTCCTGTACAGGTTGATACCAACTTTGTAAAAATTCAACCTTTCATTCTTTTCTAAACCCGATATTATAAAATTCCCATTTTTCCATTCATATTGTACATGTCACACACGTGACCACCCCAAAATGTCACACACGTGACCAGACGTTGCCACATAATTAAGTACTATAAAAAACAACAGCTTGATATAATTCTCATTCATTGCTATTGTTGTACTTACAAATGTATAGTACTTCTCTGGTAATAAGATGAACATTATAGCTATTCATATTTTAAAGAATTTTCCAAATGAAATTTAGTTATGAAAAAAGCGCTCCGTGCGAAGTCACACACGTGACCCATGCCATTTGACCTCTGACATTGAGTTACGTAATCCTTATAAAATCTTTTGTGTTAAGTTTGAAAGACTACAACATATTCAAGTCACATATGAAGTAAAAATCATTATAGTCTCATACTTACTGAAATATAAGCATCCCATTTCAAAATTTGTTATGTTTTGGGTCACACACGTGACCAAGAATGGCCCTGAAGAGTGTTGCCATGATAGTCTTGGGGCATCTATCTGTGTCTGTGGTAAGGCCATATCCTATGGTTCATGGCCTAGTTCCACTGCACCGTTTCTCCTTCCGTTTCCTATCAGTTTTACATCCGGAAGGTACTAACAGGTACTGGCAGGAAACTATATGATGCGGACCAAGTTCAAAATAGACTAGTAGGATACTTTTAATTCAGCTCTATTTCCCATGACTGCTTATTTGACTGTGGCCATTCCATACTGACCGTTTCGCCACATTTTGGTCAGATGGGAAACAAGGAGAAACGGTGCAGTGGGACTAGGCCATTAACCATAGATATGGCCTTACCATATTGTCACTAGTCAGAAATGACCACCTCTAAATTGGGCATTGTTTGATTGATATTGATGGGTTCCTACCACTCCATACCGAGGTGGTCAAATTAAATTGTTTGTTCCGCACATAGGTAGTTTACCACTACATTTTAACCACACAGAAACATAATATACGACAAGCGCAGCCACACCGCTCGCAACAGTTACAAAATGTGCTGATAAAACTGGTGAATAAAATGAGCTTCTTTCCATACTATTAAGTATAGTCCTGAATTATCTACAGTGTTGGTGAAAAGTCACTTTAGGGATTTAGCACGGCGTGCATTGAAGGTTCAACTTATATTTCTGCATTTATTGATACTAAGATTCAGATTTTTCCTCACAAGACTTTTTCGATACTATTTCTACAATATTGATCAATTAGTTAGGCTAATATAGATGCTTTTCGGTAACTTTCCCTATACTGTTATTTGGCTTTAAGAAGTGTAAGCAATTTACAATCACAAACACTAAAATCTACCTCTAGATTTATAGCATTCAGTCATGTCTTTAAGCTGCTTAATGTCTTTGGTAAGATTATGTTGTTAAAAGATGTTTGGTACTTTGGTAGGACTCTTATTATGCTGTTAAAGAAGGTTGCATTTGTTTAAAGTTGAGGTTCATGTCAAACATATCTGTTGTGACATGCCTTGATAAACCATTGTCCCCAGGCTCTAGCTGTCCTATTGTACAGTATGTAGTTAACTGTTAACCCATTCGGGGCTGCTTCATACAATACTGGTGCTGGGGTCTATGGAGGATGCATGTTGACAGTATATACTGATAGTATATAGTCTGCAATAGGTTAATTAATTTAACATTGTAAGGAGATGATAGAGAGAAGAACAGAATGAATGATAGGAGAGATACAAAAAAAAAGGAAGAACGGATTTATAGAGAGAGTAGAAAACAGACCCCTTGAAATGCCTAAAGTCATTTCCCAGGGTAGCTCAAATTTTTTCTCTTCAGGGCATCCGAAAAATAAACATACATTGACCGTAAATTGCTCCTCTCATTACCAAACATCTCAGGCCTGATGCATGGACTGGATGAGACTTAACTCCCTGCCTCACTCTGGTTGCACACAGAGTGCTGGAAGTCACAAACTACAAAGGAGGTTTATGTAAAACCGTGGTTTAAACCATGGTCTACATTTATGAATTTGTATTAGTATTATGCATGCCCCAAAATCAGTAAATCAGTGAGCATGTTCTATACCTGGGTAGAGAGCAGCAAGCGTAGAAAAGGTGTATTGAATTGATTTGAACTGAATTGAATGGAATTTAATGGAATTGAATTGAATTGCATGGCATTGAATCAAATCAAATCAAATCAAATCAAATCAAATCAAATTTAATTTAATTAAATGGAATTGAATGGAATGGAATTGAATTGCCATGCTGTAGCATAGCCCTTTGTCCCTCTCCCACCCTGTTCTCCCCCTCCATCAGAAAACCTGGAATCGTGCCAGAGTGCTCGTCGTTGAATAGAAAAATACTACGCATGCACTTGCCTGGGAGGATCTTAGTAACACCAATGAAAAACAACCAATTTGACATCACATGGTTTTGCATGCTCGAACGAACGAGGCGTCAGAACCAATCACGTGTTACGTACATGTGCAGTGTGCGTACACGACTTGTTTGCATGTGTCTGAAAATAATCTAGCTAATATGATCTAATGTTGTGATTGAAAACAATCTGTTGGGAGTAACTCAGACTCTTGTTTATTTCAAAATGTTAAACTCTAAGATTGAGTTTGGCTAGGGTAGTGATCAGATTTAGTAAATAATAATAATAATAATAATGATACTAATAATAATGATAATAATGATACTAATAATAATGATAATAATTTATTTATGTTGGCATCAGCTATTCAGAAATTCTAGTTCTAATGCACAACTGCATTACGATTATCCTTGCTTTTACCGAGCTGCACTGAAAATTGATAATAATAACATGTTTATATAGCTCAAAATAATAATAACTTATTCTCTATGCGCTTTCCAAAATATTAAGTACTCAATTCTTACAAGATATTTTTAATTATACAAATTACACAAAACATGTGAACTAAAACAAAAATTCTACTTGGAAATTACATTATAAATATTTTGAATAAACAATAACATCAAGTGAGAAAAAAATATTAGAAGTGTAACAAGCAGAACATATTATAAAATGGATAAAGTGTGTTAAAATGGCAAAGCAAGTTAGCAAGGGCAAAAATAAGAGGTTATATTCATATCAATTTACAAATAACAGAATACTTTATGCTAAATACATTGAAGGGGCTCTATTTCGGTCAGTACATGTTATTACAAAAAAGGGCATGTCCTAACTTATAAGGGCTGTTTTAAAGCAGTTGAGGCTGTATAGTCATGGGTTCTTAATTTTCATGTTGGTCTAAATGACTAATTAAACAAAGACTGAATGTTATGAGCCCAATATAAGTCCACATCTAATCTGGATAAGCTAGAGACACACCTGCATCAATCTGACCTCATGTTCATGGTTTAAAATGCTGTATGTTCATGTCTCAATTCCAAAGTAAGGAATAGAAAGCGGCTGTTCAAACTAATAAATGATTTTGATGTACAGTAAATCAAAAATATTAC
The DNA here is from genome assembly GCA_037951105.1 of Echinarachnius parma. Lineage (NCBI taxonomy): Eukaryota > Metazoa > Echinodermata > Echinoidea > Clypeasteroida > Echinarachniidae > Echinarachnius > Echinarachnius parma. Next base: position 115,582 of record JBAMJV010005863.1, read on the forward strand.
AATTTTAGTGTATTAATTTTGTCACAGAATAACAGTTATTCTTTATTTACAAGATGGAAATGTTAACACCTAGCCTTCAATACAACCAGTGGCATAGCTATTGGGGGGGGGGGGGGGATTTCCTCTACCTTTTCATCCTTCCCCACCCCACCCTCTGTTCCTTCTGACCTTCTCCCTCGCTCTCCTTCTTTCTCACTCCATATCCCCCCCCTCTCTCTCCCCCTCCTAACCCTCTATACCCTCTCTCCCTCCCTATCTCTCACCCTGCTTCCTTGCTGTGCAACTGTCATCCATTTCAATTTGTTGACTTCTAGGAACTGAAGTCTTTCCCAGACATGCTGTGGTTTGCTGGGATTGGATTACCAGATGGATTAGGTGCTCATTTCCCCCAAATGAAGATTTACTTAATATTTTTGACAATCATGTTGAGTCCATTGGTAAACTTAACTGTTCTATTTATAGCCCTCATCAGGGGCAATAATGGGTAAGTGTGGGTGAGTGTGGTGGTTAAAAGCATATATATGATGACTTTCCCAGGAAACATTGGCAACTGCTGTTTAAATGAAGTCACACATGAACCTTGATGTCATTAGCACAACATGTATTGCTCCATTGGTTTGGAAAAATATAGGGACAATTTAGAAGGGCTAATAAAATGAACTTGAGATTTTGTTGTGACTGTTTTTTCTTCTTCATTTATTCTTCAATATATATACCCAAAGCTATAGCAACTATGTTTACCGTGAGGGAAAGACTATATCCCAAGAGTGAACAGGTTAAATAAAGGGGACCACCACGCAAAGAATAACAAGGCTTTTATGTTTTGGTACCGTTGTTTGATATGAAATAGATGTCCAACACTTTGCAATTAATCACCAACACTTACGGAACAAACAGGGGCTCCTGGTTCCGTATGTGCCAAATGTCTGCGATTGTGCCAATTCTATACACACATACGTTTGGAGACAGTAGATCCACAAAAGGCAGACACATGAACACATAGTTAATGATGGTAGGATGGACTGCTACAAATATTACCTATCATTTATAAGAATATTATTTAGGGGTGTTAGTTCCCTTTAACCCATTCAGAATTGGTTCCGGAAGTACGCGAAAATTCACGAAAATTTGCGAAAATAAAACCTTTGTAAAATTAACAGCCCGTACAGTGTTTATTGTGAATGAATTTACCAGGGGGAAAAATGAGTTTTAATTACAAATGATGTTTAAAAAAATTGAAGTTTTTGGTACTGTAAGAATTTCTTGTCCTTTACATACATACATGTACAGTAGTATACACTGTATGACTTCCTCTTTAAAAAAGGAAATCCATTTGTATTCATGAATTTTGAACAATCTTGAAGTCTCATTATGAATACTCTTCTATAAGTAGTGACCATCAAGGGGGAGGAAAATCAAAATGGATTGATCTCAAATATCGGCATGTACTATAAGAAAACCAAAAAACAAGGCAACAAAAATTGTGAAACAGCAAATTTCCTCATTTTTAAAGTTCAAGTGTAAATTGGCTTCTACTTGAAATTCAGCGAGGATGGTAATGAAGCACAGAGTCATAGGGACGCACGGAGAGGGACAGATAGATTATACAGCCAGCTAAAATGGGGGGAAGAGAGTAATGTGTCCAAGAAGAAACATTTAAGAAATAAAGGGATAAATATTGATCAAAATTGACTTAAGCTAAAACGTTAACATATACAAGTAAGTAGAGAGTTGTGAAAGCACATAGAAGGGGGGGGGGGGGGGGTGGGGTGAAGAAGGGTTGTATTTTAATCAAGATTATTATCTTTTCATCATGTGTTTCATGGCAGACCGTGTTCATTGTCAAAGTCACTATGTAGCAACTGACCAACACAAAAAGGACAGCGTTCTTGTTGACTGTTGAGGAAACAAAATTAATAGAACAAAATATCATATCTTTTAAAACATTAATGAAAGACAGAAAAAATTGCCCTCCTACTTCAATATGAGATTTACACATGTATGAAATGACATTGTTCTCTCATAGTTGAACAATTATTTAGTTGCCCGATCGGGCCAACAAACCCTGCATAAGAACAGGTTAGCTTCAAAACAGTTATCCTGCATGTCTTCACATCTTCAGTAGATCTTCATGCTGTGTACTTACAGATGGTAACATGCATATACCTCAAACAGTTGATATTATGGATGAACAGGGGGGAAATGAAAGTTCACAGCCACTTGTCCAAATATTAGGTCAGCAAATTAAATGATGTAAATGGCCTGTGTCAATATTGATCTTGGCGATGCTAAATAAACTAAGGTATGCCTCGGATTGCGTTTGCAAACAATTGGACTGGGACATACAAGTTAGCGTTGCAAGAGTTCAGTGTTCTACCAAGCCTAATTATATGTTTCTACTTCTACATGCGATTTCCAGTTTATAGTCTAGTTATAGAGTTTACAATTTGTGTTTAAAGGGATGGTACAGTTTTGGTCAAATATAATTTTAGATACTAAAACTTGTAAGTTATCTTTAAAAATTAAATAATTATAATTCAATGTTGCTTGAATGTTAGTAAAAACATAAAAGCATTTAAGTTACAGGGCTGTTTTGATTCAAAAGCAGCACAAGATGGCACCCACTAGCCACCTCAAGTTCCAACTATTTAAAAAATTAAAAATGTGAATTTGATGTTTGTTTTCTTTTTTGAAATTAATTATAAAGGCAGGACAGAATAAAATATAAAAATAGATACAGAGAACGTAAAAGATGTGTTACATTATATTACCCAATGATTCCAATACAACTTTGCTAAACTTACAATCTGCAACTCAGTGAATACATGTTTTGCCTAACTACACGTTACTGAATGCTACGTTTAGTATGTTTACATACCTCATTCTTCACCAAACGCCATGAAACGCCATGAGCGATTATTGAGAAATCATTTTTCAGAAAAAAATATGAGAGAATCGCTCAGGTTTCCTCAAGGAAAAGGATCATGTTTTGCATCTCCAAAGAAACAAATTGAAAATGATTTATTTATCAATTAAGATAATGATATTATATTAAAAATACCCTTTGTATACATCATTACTGAAATATGACTCACAATTTGTTTAACAAAGTCATCAAAAGTTAGTAATCTTAATTTAATTAATCTCCCTTTCTGGTATTAAGTCGTTTCCCATACATGTATGAGGCAAAACTCAGAAGATATTGCTCGATATTAAATATTATATTATATTTAACTATTTCGGATGAAAGTTTAATTCTTAAGACTTTTTTTAAAAGTCTGAATTACTCAATAAACATCACAAAATGTATCATTTTCCTCATGTTTATTACATAGATTTGGACTGATATGAATGTAAGATAAATCAGACACAAACATCTGATAAAGCCTCTATTTTAACCATTCAGTACCTTGTAGAATTCAGGCATTGGTTTACTATCCCCTCCCCATCCCATATTTACCAAAGTGCACGAGCCTTTATAGATAAATCCTAGTTCATCCCACTAGATAATCAGATGCGATGCTGCATTCTGAAATGCCTACAAAATAATCAATACTTGAGGATATCGTCCAAGTGAAAGTTACATCTGAGTGGAGACTGTGTGTATTTCTGCTCCCGCGGGGCAAGTAATCCATTTCAACCAAAGGGATAAGAAATCAACAACAAAACGGCAGACTGCAGAGACTGATTTCGGGGTCATCCATCATGAAATACTCAGCCACTGAGTCTCTACAACATAAATGCAGGGGATGTCTCACAAAGATTCAAACTTGAACTTAACTCTAAGTTGGACCTAACTTTTATGGAAAGCCGTTGGTTTCTTTGTAAAAATTGTTGAAACTGTTCTTTTTAAAAGGCATACATTTTGATAAAAATGGGTAATATGTGTTATTATCAAGGAGCCTTGAAGTAATTGATATGAATGTTTGTTGGAAGCCTCAAATACTTGCATTTTGTTGCTTTTGAATGTGGTTTTATTCAAAGGCTAAAAATGGCTTTCCATAATTGTTAGGTTCAACTTAGTATCTTTGTGAAACACCCCCCTGATGCTAGTTGAAAATGCTGCTGACTTGCTGGGAATGTTTGTTTTCTTTCGGGAACCACTTTCCTAGCTTGCATCAGTTGCATGCATTTAACTAAATCACTCTAAAGTTGTTTTGCATGAAATGTGTCACCATGATTATAGTTCATGGGGGCTCTGTTGTGATATTCCAGGGCCGTTTCAGGCTTGTGGGAGGTGGGGGGGGGGGGGGGGCTAATTATATCTGAGCTCTAGTGTATTTTTCACTACTAACTTGTTTTGGGTACGTACATCTTCACAACTAGTAGCAGTGAGGTGAAAGTATAAAAATTGCCCTACTAACAATTAAATTTTTTTTCTTTTTTTCTACCTGTTGTGCTATGTGTAGCGGAGGGAAACAGGGCACTCCTCATTTGTATTCTATACACTTGCATGGGATGTTGCATTTAATTTTGATATCAGCAACCGAGAAATGTGACGCAAAACACGGATGAAGTGTCTATTATTAAAGGGATCTAGTAACATTGTCAAAATCCAAAAAACTTACGTAGAACTCTAGAAGTTCTCACATATCTTGTTATATTTGTATTACTAATACAAGCATGGAACAGGTTTTGGTTTTCATAATTTCTCTTTTGTTAAAAAGATATTTATGATGAAAGTGTTTGCATTTGACATTCTCCCTGGGAGAATTTAAACTGGGTACAAAGTCAGTGCAATGAGTTAGCAAATATCACTTTGCATTTTCGGTCTGAATTACACGGTCAAGGAATGTTCACACATCACTCAGTGGACATATGAGATCACAGAAATTTACTTTTTTATCAACCCTTCTTCAGATTTTTGCAAATGTCAGCAAAGTTACTAGATTCCTTTAAATATATGGACACAGTATGCCCCTTTAATGACCTCCAAAGAGCTGAGAACTCATGTCCCAAATGCATGCCTCAATCGCTGATTAATGTGTTTACAATTGCATGCTAACAACCTTGTTTTGATATTTCATCTTAATATAGTACTACAAATAAATTTATGATATTTCATTTCCCCTGAAGAATTAGGAGTAAGAATTTTTTTTTTTTAAATTTTGTTTACAGCTGTTCTCTTGGTTATTTTGATAAAGTAGGCCGTTTTTGCTGATTGGGTTGGTTTGGATTAGATTTTACAGTATCACAGAGAAATGAATTTAGATATTTATTAATATACTGTAGCTTCTGTACCATATATCTGCCTGGCTTTATTGTCAGGCTATGAGCTAGTATTAGTCTGTTTTTCTTGTTGACTGCCCGTTACATTTAAAAACACATCTTTTTTTGTTTCTCTCTTTCCGTTCCATCTTTTCCTTTCTGCATTTACTTCACACAGGCATACAGTCTGCCTGAGGCAATCGCAAAGTTAATTTCATTACGAGCAATTGATACGTTGAAGTGGTGGTGATGGGAGTACGTAATCAGCAAAACAGTACTCGTTTGATTTTTTCTCTCCTTTCACTTGTTTATCTGGCATTGTTGTTGATTAAAGATGGTTGTATTGTTGACAATCAAGCAGTTACGTGCGTAATTGTATCTTGCTGGATTTCCCATCAGCACCCTGATAAAAGAAAACGAGCGAAGAATAACTCTGTTGAAAACGGAAATTGACTCATATAAAGTGTCTATTCCAATATTCCTGCAAGGTACTGAATGATTAATCAATCAAGTATCTCTTGTTAGTGCAAATCATGTAGCGTTTATCTTTATCCTTTCGTAATTGCTAATGAAATAGATGTTTCAGTTATTATTTTTTGACATGAAATCATATTATATTGATGGTTTTGATGGATTTTTTAAGGGCCTGTGCCATGAACAAATTGTGGTGAATCATAAGGGCAATTAAATATGATCTTGTATTTAAGTATTTGTGTTAGTGCAAAAGCATGCAGATCGTTTTATTGTGCATTCTCCGGTAGATACTTAACACACATACAATTAAAAGTCTGTTAAGAGATATTTTGTTTCTACCTGAACGTAGTTCATTGGACAATATCATCATCCCATATGTGTGAGTTGAATGAATGAAATGAGATACATTATTAGCGATAAAAGCAATACATTCAGTGAGAATTTTAACAGCCTGCTACAAGGTTATAGGCTCATACCCACAGTCTCACGCTCTGAATCATCATCAGATTATATTACAAGATTATGCCTGCAAACATTACTATAAATATTTGAAAGTATAATTTGCCAAAATATGTCACTCTTTAAATAAGTAATTATTAGGAAATATTATATAGATATCAATTATTCTTAATATAGTTTGCACGATCTCTTTGCTAAATGATTATTGTTTTCTTTTAGTAGGAAGATTTATTCTCAGAAGTGTTTTTAGAGAAATGCTAATTTCGTTAAACTCTGAATTAAAAATGTTTCTATTAATGTCACTTATTCACATCTCAATCAAATGTAATGCTTCAAATTAAAGTAGAAACTAACTGCATGAAAGCTTAATGCACTGGAAGCGGCAAACCTACCAACAACAGCAATTATGGCCAGCACCATTTACGTCTGTTTGGCAGTTTTTCGTTCATTAAATGTTACCATTTTATTTGAATCATTTAGCCATAAAATACACCATGCAGTTTATGTTATTATAGCTGGAGAAAAAACTGTATAACTCTGTAAAGGCGTAATTCAAATTGCCATGCAATTGTTATTGGCCTTATCTCCTGCGGCAAGATGAGAATATGCGCAGGCATCGACACTAGCACTTGCCCGGGACAAGTAAGATTGGTGTCGGGCAAGTAAAATGTCATGAATTGTCTAGTTTGCTTGCCCAATCGGGCAACTAAATAGTTGTTCAACTACAAGAGAACAATTAAATTTCATACATATTAATCTCATCCAGAAGTAAGAGGGCAAGTAAATTTTATATTGGGGCAAGTGTATGATTTTACTTGCCCGATTTGGCCAGTACAGACAAAAAGTTAGTGTGCAGGCTTGCTATGGGTTAATACCAATAGAGTACCATACAGGCATACATTGACTTCTACCCATCCCTATCTCCTCCATGCCCTCCTTTTCTTTGCCTCTATCCATCTCTCTCCTCCTCTTCCTCCTTCTCCTTGTCTCTATCCATCTCTCTCTTTATCTTCTTCCTTCTCTCTCTCTCCATCTCTCTCCTCTCCCTCCTTCTCTTTGTCTCTGTCCATCTCTCTCCTCCTTTTCCTCCTTCTCTTTGTGTATATCCATCTCTCTCTTTATCTTCTTCCTTCTCTCACTCTCTATCCATCTCTCTCCTCTCCCTCCTTCTCTTTGTCTATATCCATCTCTCTCCTCTCCCTCCTTCTCTTTGTCTCTATCCATCTCTCTCTTTATCTTCTTCCTTCTCTCTCTCTCCATCTCTCTCCTCTCCCTCCTTCTCTTTGTCTCTGTCCATCTCTCTCCTCCTTTTCCTCCTTCTCTTTGTGTATATCCATCTCTCTCTTTATCTTCTTCCTTCTCTCTCTCTCCATCTCTCTCCTCTCCCTCCTTCTCTTTGTCTCTGTCCATCTCTCTCCTCCTTTTCCTCCTTCTCTTTGTCTCTCTCCATCTCTCTCCTCTCCCTCCTTCTCTTTGTCTCTGTCCATCTCTCTCTTTATCTTCTTCCTTCTCTCTCTCTCCATCTCTCTCCTCTCCCTCCTTCTCTTTGTCTCTATCCATCTCTCTCCTCCTCTTCCTCCTTCTCTTTGTCTATATCCATCTCTCTCCTCTCCCTCCTTCTCTTTGTCTATATCCATCTCTCTCCTCCTTTTCCTCCTCTTTGTGTATATCCATCTCTCTCTTTATCTTCTTCCTTCTCTCACTCTCTATCCATCTCTCTCCTCTCCCTCCTTCTCTTTGTCTATATCCATCTCTCTCCTCCTCTTCCTCCTTTTCTTTGCCTCTATCCATCTCTCTCCTCTTCCTCCTTCTCTTTGTCTCTATCATCTCTCTCCTCCTCTTCCTCCTTCTCCTTGTCTCTATCCATCTCTCTCCTCCTATTCCTCCTTCTCCTTGTCTATATCCATCTCTCTCCTCCTCTTCCTCCTTCTCTTTGTCTCTATCCATCTCTCTCTTCCTCTTCCTCCTTCTCCTTGTCTATATCTATCTCTCTCCTCTTGCTCCTTCTCCTTGTCTATATCCATCTCTCTCCTCCTCGTCCTCCTTATCTTTGTCTCTATCCATCTCTCTCTTCCTCTTCCTCTTCCTCCTTCTGTTTGTATATATCTATATATCTATCTTTTCCTCTTCTTCCTTCTCTTTGTCTTTTTCCATATCTCTCCTCTTTCTCCTTCTCTTTGTCTCTATCCATCTCTTTCTTCCTATTGCTCCTTTTCCTTGTCTATATCCATCTCTCTCTTCCTCTTCATCCTTATCTTTGTCTATATCCATCTCTCTCCTCCTCTTCCTCCCTCTCCTTGTCTATATACATCTCTCTCTTCCTCTTCCTCCTTCTCCTTGTCTATAACCATCTCTCTCCTCTTCCTCCTTCTCCTTGTCTCTATCCATCTCTCTCCTCTTCATCCTTATCTTTGTCTATATCCATCTCTCTCCTCCTCTTCCTCCTTCTCCTTGTCTATATCCATCTCTCTCTTCCTCTTCATCCTTATCTTTGTCTATATCCATCTCTCTCCTCCTCTTCCTCCTTCTCTTTGTCTCTAACCATCTTTCTTCCTCTTGCTCCTTTTCTTTGTCTCTATCCATCTCTTTCTTCCTCTTGCTCCTTTTCCTTGTCTATAACCATCTCTCTCCTCCTCTTCCTCCTTCTCCTTGTCTCTATCCATCTCTCTCCTCCTCTTGCTCCTTCTCCTTGTCTATATCCATCTCTCTCCTCCTCTTCCTCCTTCTCTTTGTCTCTAACCATCTCTTTCTTCCTCTTGCTCCTTCTCCTTGTCTATATACATCTCTCTCCTCCTCTTGCTCCTTCTCCTTGTCTCTATCCATCTCTCTCTTCCTCTTCCTCCTTCTCCTTGTCTCTAACCATCTCTTTCTTCCTCTTGCTCCTTCTCCTTGTCTATATCCATCTCTCTCTTCCTCTTCCTCCTTCTCTTTGTCTCTATCCATCTCTTTCTTCCTCTTGCTCCTTCTCCTTGTCTCTATCCATCTCTCTCTTCCTCTTCCTCCTTCTCTTTGTCTCTATCCATCTCTTTCTTCCTCTTGCTCATTCTCCTTGTCTATATCCATCTCTCTCCTCTTGCTCCTTCTCCTTGTCTATATCCATCTCTCTCCTCTTGCTCCTTCTCCTTGTCTATATCCATCTCTTTCTTCCTCTTGCTCCTTCTCCTTGTCTATATCCATCTCTCTCTTCCTCTTCCTCCTTCTCTTTGTCTCTATCCATCTCTTTCTTCCTCTTGCTCCTTCTCCTTGTCTCTATCCATCTCTCTCTTCCTCTTCCTCCTTCTCCTTGTCTCTATCCATCTCTTTCTTCCTCTTGCTCCTTCTCCTTGTCTATATCCATCTCTCTCCTCTTCCTCCTTCTCTTTGTCTCTAACCATCTCTTTCTTCCTCTTGCTCATTCTCCTTGTCTATATATATCTCTCTCTTCCTCTTCCTCCTTCTCCTTGTCTCTATCCATCTCTCTCCTCCTTGCTCCTTCTCCTTGTCTATATCTATCTCTCTCTTCCTCTTGCTCCTTCTCCTTGTCTATATCCATCTCTTTCTTCCTCTTGCTCCTTCTCCTTGTCTATATCCATCTCTCTCTTCCTCTTGCTCCTTCTCCTTGTCTCTATCCATCTCTCTCCTCCTCTACCTCCTTCTCTTTGTCTCATCCTATCAAGTATTCCCCTCCTTGTCTTTCCCCGTTTTATGTACATACCCCTTGCTGTGCATGCATAAAAACCTTTCTCTTTTTGGTGAATGTTGTTGAAGAAGCAAGCGTGTGTGCTGTATACAGATTTTCCTAGTTCGTGTTTGTGGTGTGTATGTGCGTATGTGTGTGTTTGTGGGTATGTGTGTGCACATGTGTGGGTGAGTGAGTTTGTGTGTGGTGTGTATGTGTATGTTTGTACATGCACACATGTGTTTGGATATGTGTGTGTTTGTGTGTATGAGTATGTCAATGAGTGTGTGTGTGTGTGTGTGTGTGTGTGTGTGTGTGTGTGTGTGTGTGTGTGTGTGTGAGAGATATTCAGAGACCCACTTGTCAAATTGTTGGTAGCATGTGGTTCAGAATTGGTTCGTTTTCTCTTTTGCCATTTCTCCGCCCCATCTATTTGCTGGCTAACTATCTGTGGTTTAAGGAAGAGACAAGAGGGTAGCAAAGAAAAGCCATGTCCCAGGGTGACAGCTCCCCCTCTCTCCCACAATATCTCTCCCCCTCTAGCTCTCTTCTCTCGCTCTTTATTTTAACTATCTCATGCTTTCCCCTCTTTTTTCTCCTTCCATCTCCCTCTCTCTCTCTCTCTGATTATCTCTCCTGTTGTTATCCTGCTCATCTCTCCCACTCAATAGCTTCCTTTTCATATCTTTCTATCCCTCTTTCTCCCAATTTTCATCCCCCCCCCCCTTTCCTTTCCACTCTCTTCATCTATTTATCTTTCCTCTGCTACCCTCTCCCTCTTCCTCTCCCGTCTCCCCCTCCCCTCTCCACCTCTCCCACTTTTCCTTTTCTCTCTTGCTTCCTACCTCTTCTTTGATCTCCTTTATACTCCCTCTCTCCCCCATCTCTGTCTCAAATCCCTTTCTCCCTCTCCTCCCGTCAGACAGCCTCTCTATCTCTAGGTCATTCAGCTCACCACCAGTTTGCGTGCAACTGTGCAGCACACCGCCAAAATGATGGGATGTCGTTAGCGACGCATGCATTATTCGCCGTTGAGAGGGGGTTCCCATTAGGCAATGAGTGTAGTCTTTAATGCTGGGCATGTCGAGCTATGGTCAAACCGCTCTCCGCTACTTTCTAGTAGGAGACTCCATTCAGATTGCGAATATATTTTGGTGAGTCAGTAGTTCTGTGTTTTTCCCCGCTGCTGTTTCCCTTGAGTCACTCAAGAGGAAAATGGTGGAAAATATGCATTAAATGTTGAGGCTGCTGCATACTGCTGGGAGAGAGCTAAACGATTTGACTGAAAAAGCTATTTCTTACATGAAATGTAGCAGCATATATTTTCTTATCTCTAGGTGAGTAAATTTCAGTGGTTGTACAAATGCTTGTAGTCCTCAGTAAAATCAGATAGCAATTTGGCATTGCCAATAAGCCGTACATTCTGTAAGACTAGATTTGTGTAGCTTCTGTAAATTGTTGTTGTATTGTACGCATTTGTAAGTTGATAGGCCGTTTTGCCATAATTATATTTGCAAGTATTTGCAGTTGTTTGTTTCAGATCTTCTCAATTTCAGTCATTGATACCTAGTCAGACATATTCACTGAGCATACAATCCCATCTCATTCAGCTCTCGCCATCTGACGATTTTCAGAAGAGATCCAATATCAATGCTAATGCAAATTCATGGTAGAATGCATTTAATTAATAGCAAACAAACATTAATATAAAAAGGGATGGACCACATGTCGACTAAAGCCGACTTAATCAAACTTACATGAAACATATGATTTGTTTAAATGTACATGTATATTAATAGCTCTTGGCCAAATTTTGAATGCATGTAGGTTTGTTAGTATAAAGTAGACTACCATTGTTCAGATGCCTGTGTGACTGTACTCATGCATATTACCTTTTTGTTGAGCTACAGTTCAGCGAGGTTTAAGCAGGTTTAATTTCCCGAGGGCAGGTCTATTTCGCTAAGGCTGCAGGCAGAGGTATAATCAAGTCAACCGCAGCGAGGTTTAGCTGCAGTAGTGGTTATGCATACATGTAGGGGCTCTTGGAATTTCATGTCACATTCTCATTTTCAAAAGAAATATAATGCTTTCTTGCATCCCTATCACATTACAGTTGTACTTTGTGCACATTTTGTCTTGTCTTGCCAATGCCCAATTTCCATACTTCTTCTTTTTCTTCTTCCAATGAAGTGCATATTCAAGCTTAAAGGGCTCTAGTAACTTTGTTGGAATGTGCAAAAAGTGATGAATGGTTGGTAATATGTGCAGTTTTGCAACTGATATGTCCTCTGAGTACAGTGTAAAAATTTCACGTTAAATGGATGTTATATGGCTAAGAAATGAGAAAAAATGCAAAGTGATATCCTAACTCATTGCACTGACTTCTTACACAGTTTTGACTATCCAGCGAATGGTTAAAAATCTGAACACTTCAATTGTAAATTTATATCTTTCTAATAAAATAGAAATTCAAAAAAACAAATCCTGCTTTATGCTCCTATTGATCATACGAATACAACAAGGTATGTACAAAACCACTGGATTTCTGATGAAGTTTTGTTGATTTGTTGACTGTACAGTTGAACCATGTAGTGACTTTCAGATTCTAGCCACTGGCATAGATATCATGCCAGCGTTGACTATTGATTCATACAATAGAAATGCTTCAACTTTGGGTTGGGGTTAGGTTTATTTTTGTAACTACATCAGGCATTGGATTTAATAAGCTGTACTCAACTCAACTGTAATACTTTCAGATAGAATGTTATCTACTGGAGATTGTAAACTACTATGTGCTTTTCACAATTTTGGCTCTTTTTTTCTGGTAAACTTTAATCTTTTTCAATGATTGTTAATTTGATATTTGTTTCAATTGTCTATTACACTTTGCACTTTATTTTCACATTTATCACTAGATTTTGTTATTTTCACAATGCTAGATCTAATTAAATTCAATAAATTGTAGGCTTGTGTACATGTTGATTCAGTCCAGTTCCTACATTTGTCAATGTAAAGCTGTATATAATTTCAAAAACATGGTGGTTAATTTCAAGTATATGTTCTGCAGCTCAAAACAAAGCAGTGTTATTGCGCCCAACATAGATGACCACTATGTCATTGGCACAGCCTGGTACAATTTGCATACTAAGACTAGAATAATTGTAAGAAAGAGATGAAATATTGAAAGAAACATAACTATATTACTTTTACAGGTAGGTGACAGGTGTATATGTGAACTAAAGGAGGAATGGTAGACATATACAATATGGGAAGAGTGGAAAGGAAAGAGTGGGGTGATAAAAATAAGAGATACAGAGGAAGACAAGAGTGGAGAGAAAAGGGAAGGGTTGAGGGAGAGAGGGGGTCTGAGGAAGAAGGAAAGTGACTCTGAGAAACATGATAAAAGAGGGAGTGTTTGAAAAGAAAGAAAGATTGTGATGAGATAGATTAAGAGAGAGTGAGATGAGGAGGAGGAGGAGGAGGAGGAGGGAAATGCATGAAGGAAGGGATGCAGGAATGACTGACAATCTTCATTCGCTAATCACATGTAAAATGTATAAGAAATGAGATCGAAATAAAAAAGTGCAGGAGAAAAAAGAAAGGAAGTTAATGTGACTCGGTGCTGCCATATAACCTGTATTCAATGAACTCCAGTGCATCTACATTTTAAAGAAAAGGAGATGTGAGAATAAGATACAGTAGTAGAGTAGTAGTAGTAGCAGTAGTAGAGAAAGAGAAAAGGAAAACCAGTATGATTGAAATTGAAAAAGAGGAGAAGAGAGAGAGAGGTGGTGGGGAGGGGGAGAGAGGGGGTAGAGGTAGATATGGGATGGGGAGAGGTAATAAGGAAGGGGTGTAGGAATGCATGACAAGCTTTTATACACTGACCTTGAGTATAATGGATGTTTGGTGAGCTTCCCTAGCAGACAGCCATAGGCAGGTGCTGGCTGACATCCAGGGTGAGAGTCAGAAGGCTGTCAAGTCCATTTTAGGCTAAATGGAGTTTATGCATGCCATCTTGTAGGTCACAGCCTCCTCTACGTGATGCCATATTTTCAGATAGTAATTATGTCTCATCTTGGGAATGTTCAACATATTTGAAAGAGAGCTACATATGTTTCTACATGGCATTGCAAACCTTAAACATGATTATCTCTAAAGTACAAAGAGTGACTTAGCGCCCTTTTCTTTCTCAACCGCCGACATCCAGGGTGTGATGAGTTTCTTACAGGAGTATTCAGGTCAGCAGTGATGCATACAGCTTTGCCTAACATACAATAAACACCCTCGCATCATGTCACATGACCTTGCTTGCATTCGCGCAAACATCATGTAGTGTTAACTGTAATATTTGTACTTTTATACTCCTAACGGCTGCCAGTATGCATTGCTCCCAAGGGAGCAGAAAGTGCATGTCACATATGTATTGATTGTGAGTGTGTGTTCGATGACCAGGGTAATAATGTTATGCACTAAGAGATGAATCATTCGTATGAGCGCTATATACTGTATATCAAAACATTGTTCTTGTTATTATTACATGTATTTACTTTTAGTGTTAAAGGGCATCAAGCGTGGGGATGCTACACAGCGGGTCGCCATTTTGAACTGGGCCAGTTTGCGCGCACCGCATGACACTGAGCTAACGTGCATCACGCACCGTGCGCAACGTGTACTTAAGATGGCCCCGCGCATCTGATTTGACGAATCTGAAGTACCTTTAAAGCCAAAAAATAGTATTGGGAAAGTCCATGAAATTTGGCTATAAATCCACCACCCGTTCACACCTGTCTGGCTGCTAGCGCTGGTCTGGAGATATCGACAAGCCTGCATACCGTAAGCTAGCATAGTCTTTGCACGTAGCATATACACGGTTCCGCACTCGGTTTAAATCAAATTTTGACAACATTTGTTTTATTTTGGAACCAATAACTGCTCAATTTCAAAGCAGTTTTTGTCCAAATCTTTACATTAACATCTACGTTATGATATATATTCTTTCACGTGGTAGGTGATGAAAGCATATTTTTCATTTGTTTGTGTGTGGGGCGTTTCCCAGTAGCCTACAGTTTCACTTGGCTCTAATTGGAAATATTAGATATTTGAGAGTTATATTGTGTTTATACTTTAACAGAATGACACAGTTTAAATTCTAACCCTAACAAATGATTTACGCACATGCACATATGAAATATGAGGTCTGCCAAGCAAAATGAAATTCATACTTGGTATATGCTATATCACATACATTTTTTATTTGAGATGTTTTGTAATTTTTTTTAGAGACCCTGGCCTAGTTTCAAATGAATTATGTAAAAATGTAAAAATAAATTATGAACAGCTGTATTTGTTCATTCGGTTCATTGCAGGGGGAAAAGAGTATATATGCGGTTCTGCACTCTGTTAAATTGAACTTTGACAACGTTCGTTTTATTTTATTTTTTTCAATTTTGCATTCATTTCATTTCAGTTTATTTACATTCTTCATAAAAACATCAAAAGATACAATACATAAACTATTATAATAAGTTATACAAAATAAATGTCAAACAGAATTAAATAGCAGTTATTAAATCAATTGAAATCCTTATTTGGTGTTGACCCCGATTAAGAAAGTAAATATTGTTGTGCAAGAGGAAGTGTTTTTAAATTAAACCAATATCTAAACACTTTAAAATCAAATAATATATTACATATATTCTAGTCAGTGTATCCTACAAATACAACTATATATCCTATTCATACAAATTCACACACTCAAGCACATACCCACGCAAACACACATTCATGCCCTAACCATTTCATATCTATGAATTGTCTAATAAAACTATTTGAGTTTTCGTTTAAAAGTATTGAGAGTTGGACTTTTGTGTATTTCTAAAGTGAGGTCATTCCAAATTATAGGACCTTTATCAAATATAGAATGTTTAGAAACCCTCGTTCTAACTTTAGGTAAATGATAGTTTGATGCAAATCTTGTATTATAATCAGGGTAATCCAAATTAAAAGAAAAGTAAAGAGCATAATCCATCCGGAAATTTGTTTCTAGAACACAAATACATCAAAATTGCAATATTATAATTATTCAAACAAAAAATAATGAGTATTTTAAAATGTTCAAGGATTGGTTTGGTGTGGGCAAAACACAATCAGTTGTTGTCCAAATCTTTACATTAACATCTAAGTTATGATATATTCTTTCAAGTGGTAGGTGATGAAATCATATTTTTCATTTTTCGTGTGTGGGACGTTTCCCAGTACTATTATATGGCTTTAATTGGAAATATCGTCGCTGGGCAATTAAAAGGACAAATTGACGGTATCGATAGCAAAAAACGATACTTACTCTTTTGGAAGAAACAACATTTTGACATTTTGGGCAATTATATTTTTCAAATGCCAAATCCAGTAATATTGTTTAGTGAAACAGTAATGTAGGCTATAAAGCGATCAAGTCGTTTAATTTGGCTTACGCTCAGTTCTTTTTAACGGAGTTATTTACGCATTTCTGAATTTGCCCTTTTTACATGCACGATATCGCGTCGATATTGGGCACGAAAAAGGACACAACGCGAATTGCCCTTTTACGCGCATTGATAATGCACAGGCAATGCGCGCGACTTGGCGCAATAATGGGCAGCTAAAAGGGCAAATCCATTTTTGTCCTTTTTATTGCCCATATCATATGCGCGTTTAGTCGTGTATGCCAAACATGCAAGGGTTATTTCGTAGTCACTTGAATTCAAATTGGTTAATCTTGTGGCCGTACGCATGTGCGGATATTGTGATCAATGCTATATTCTTACGGAAAAGTAGTAAAATAACACATTTCATTCGTTATACATTGATTCTTAACCCCTCTCGGCAGTTCGTGAAAACGATTTTGTCCTTTTTGTTGCCCAAATACGCGCAATTTTGTCATTTTGTCCTTTTGTTATTTTTGATTTTCTCAAAAAGTGGGGCACATATGGGAATTCTAAACATATCATCGGATAGGTTTTAAAGAACTCTATCTGAAAATAAAATAAAAACAAAATCGATATTTGACGATAATATCGCCCATTTTGCCCTTTTTATTGCCCAGCGACGATATTAGATATTTGAGAGTTATATTGTTTTTATACCTTAGCATAATGACACAGTTTAAATTCAAACCCTAACAAAATGATTTACGCACGTACACATATGAAATATGAGGTCTGCCCAGAAAATGAAATTTATACTTGGTTATGCTATATCACATCCATTTTTTATTTGAGATGTTTTGTAATTTTTTTTAGAGACCCTGGCCTTGTTTCAAATGAATTATGTAAAAATGTAAAAAATTAATTATGAACAGCTGTATTTGTTCATTCGGTTCATTGCAGGGGGAAAAGGGATGAAAATGGCCTAGATCCACTGTGAAACAAGGGAAAAAATGAAAATGTACTTTCTGGGGCTAACACTCGAAAATTTGGTTTGCTTTAAACTCTATGCACATTTATGGGGGCTCTTTTTAATGATTTTCTAGGTCTCTTTTGGCATTTCGGGAGCAAATTCGCCCTCGGCCCCTGTGTATTTTCTTCACCATGTGAAACAGAGTAGAAAAATGAAAACAAGAGCCTAGATGCTTTCTGTCGTTACAGATTCTTAATGAGAGGCACAATCCATTATTAACGGAGGTGCTTTTTACAACTAGCTCGTGTTTCAGAAGAGATGGTATGTACAGTGCAGGTAGACAGTATCAGTTTCATTATTTACTCACATAAATTTGCAAATATGTTGTTTGATTATACTCCCAATTGAAAACAAGTTATTAAAGATAATGAACAAACATGAAGTGTAAGCATGCAGCAGCTTCAGCCTAGTCTGTGAGTGCTACCTGTCCTTTAAGTTTTGCTCCATTTGCTGTTGCTTGGGCCTTGTGTCTTGTGCTTGAGTGTTTCATCTTTCTTGTGGCAGTTACTAGGTTTGCATTACATCATTAGCATGTTAGTTAGTTGGTTGAGCCACTGGCGTAGCTATAGGTGGGTGCCCCCAAATAATTTGGCGAAAACAGGAGGAGCAAATCTGTGTAAGAATAAAGAAACACATAATGTGTGCCCCCCCCCCCCCCATCATTAGTATGGCCCCAATCGGGTCTGACCACGCTACGCCATCGAGCAGTACACCCAGCGTCCATGACTCCTTGCCCGATGGTCTGCATTTAGCTGCTGTTAGCAGTGACAGACGCGCTGGCATCTTTACATTGGCGTAGCAGGGTTTGACTGATTGGGGGGTGTGGGGGGGGGGGGGGGGGGAGCAAGCAAGTTATTTGTATTTCTTTATTTTGTAAAGGAATATCCTATTAAGTGTTTTTGTTTCTTGAATGATTTAATTATAAAGGGGCACATGGACTAGATGCTGGTGTAAATGATAGCATCTAGTGGCGTAACGTTGTTGGACTGGTTGGGGGGCAAGCAAATTACTTGGGGGCACGCTCTCTACGCTTCTTTATTTGTTAACAATATTCCTGTTTTAATGTTTTGTAATCGTTTATCAAATTATTTGGGGGCACATGTCCCCCCCCCCACAAATGCCTCCCCGGCGCTACGCCACTGCATCTTTACATAGTGGCCTTTGGCAGGTATGAGCGTGGCAGGGCAGTGTTAGGTAGGGCAGTGTTTGGTAGGGGAGTAGTGCATGCTCACACATGTGTCGCCCAGGTCAGCATATTACATACTTGATCCTTGAGACCAAAATAGAGACGGACCTATAGATAGCACTAATTTTATAACGTCTGTGAAGGACATGCATGGCTCTGTGCTGTAAACCATATATTTTATTTCACTTCCCTTTTCTTTCCTTGTATAATTATATTGCTCTCAAGTTAGCATTTGAATGTTAATACACTAGACCCATTCAGGACTGGACCTAGCCTTTAGTCAAGGCTCTATATGGCTTGGAGATTCTCTATGCGATCGCGAGCTAGCTAGCTGTGAGAGAGCTAAATACTAGTAAACTGGCTCCATATATAGCCTTTAAGCACTGGATTCGCAGTAATTTATTAATGAGCAAAGATAATAAGGCATTACTATTCATGAGAGAAATCAGCAACCAATCAGATCGCTAGATGTGGATACTGTATGCCTAATCGGTGGCGTGTTCCACCGTGTATTAAGGGTTTATTTAGTATCAGACATTAATATTATCATAACTATCATAATGATAAAATATGAGATACATTACAATGAAAACTAAAGCATAGAATTACCTTTTTGCATCCATATCAAATCTCAACTCTTTATTTTAAAAGAAAACAACATATTTTGTAATGACGTACCCTATAAATAATGGACGCGTCCGCACCCGGTCCGGTGCACCGCGGTGGTATGTTCAGTGCAGCATACAGCATACGCTAGTCCGAAGCGGAGACCCTATAACAACCACTACTCTATGCCACTAACAGTGTATTGTGAAAGGTTGCGCGTTTGGTTTTACATTACAGCTTCCAAACGAAGACTAACACTCACAAACAGCTGATCAACCTGGTCTTGTGGCATATGAATATGGGCTTCGTACCATTTCTACGAAGATTTTCTATGTAAATAAAAGAAAATATAACTTTTCACGTTCACGAGTGGCGATAGGCTTCGCGCTGCCCCGCTTAAACTCAGCCTTTCGCGGTTTAATACAGTACCGGTTGTAGAACCTGCCAGACAGCACGATGCCTATCGATAGGCTAGACTGGACCCCCAAATACTTGGGCTTGGATGTACCGGGGATGTACCATATGGAGAATACATGAAATAGCAAAATCAATCGGGCCTGAACAGGTCAATGCATTTAAAGGGATCTAGTATTAACCCTAAAAAGGCCGGGGGGGGGGGGGGGGGGCCATAATGGCCCCCCCCCCCCCTCCGCGATTTTTTTTATTGCTCCAAAACGCTGCTTGGTGACTTTTTTCTTTTGGGTCTTGCGCATATTTTAAAACAAAAATTTTGAAAATCGGACCTACCGTTACAAAGTCACGTGACCTTTTGTCTATGCATGTCAGCACGAAAATTGCTCAATTTCTTGATTTGTGTACAAAACATATGGAAATATCAGTTTTCGTAAAAGGAGGTATATCATTGGTTATTTGGTCTTGTTTACATTTTATATGTTTGTTTTGGGGTTAAAAATAGTTGAATTATAGTTAGAAATAAAAAAAAAACAAACAATAAAATACATAAGTAAAAAAAAACAAAGATATACATAAGAAATTAGAAAAACAATAGAAAACATAAGGAAGAACCTGGCTCTTCCAAATTTTGTTGTCGTATTATTATTCCAAATGCTCTAAAGAATATATGTAGTGAAAACCAGAGTTTAATTATGAAGAATATATGATTTATGGGTAAAAATATGAATTTTATGACCTTATTTGCATAAATTACCGTAAATATGCAAATTAATGAATTAAAAAAAAATTTAAAATTACCATTGTATTCTATACACTTCACTTATCATGCGTGCAATTTTTCACGGCAATCGGCCGCTCTGCGGCCGAGATCTTAGGGGGGGGGGGGGGCCATAATGGCCCCCCCCCCCCCCCCCCCCCCGGCCTGCTGAAGACCTCAAATAGCCCGGCCTTTTTAGGGTTAAACATTGTCCAAATCCTCAAAACTTACTTGGAATTCTAGCGGTTCTCTCATACCTTGTTGTATTCATATTAACAATAGAAGCATGGGACCTGTTTTGGTTTTTCTAATTTCCCTTTCATTAAAAAGATACTCATGATTGAAATGTTTGGATTTTAAACTATCCACTGGATAGTCATAATCACGTACAAAGTCAGTGCAATGAGCTAATGAATATCACTTTGCATTTTCGCTCATTGCTTGGTCATATAATATCCATTTAGCCTGCAAATTTTCACACATTACTCGGTGGACATATCAGATCACAACAATACACATTTTATCAACCATTCATCACTTTTTGCACATGCCAACAAAGTTATTAGATCCCTTTAACGCAAGTCATAAGACATCAGATGGAATTATGAATTTTGTCAAGATTATTGAAGTTTGTGCAACATGAATTCTCCATTGATCATAGCCGATTATTTTCTGGACCAGTCCTGAAAGGGTTAAGATAATTGACAATCACCAATGATAAAAATAGCACTCGTGGATGTGTACACATTTTTCCATTTTTTACTAGAAAATTACCATTTCCAGTTTTAAAAATAAATTTTGAACACTAAAATTATTGATTTACATTCTACCAAACTCTCCCATTTTAAAAATACTGTACATGTAAAGGCAAACATGATATACAGAAACCTCAGATGAGAAAGAGTAATTAAGAGGTTGCGTGTAACGTCATCAATTAATTTGAAGAACAATCACTGTCTTGAAGTTAGATGAGGATTGATGAGTGCATTAGGTCATGTCTGGCATAGATTTATTGTCCCAGGTATCTCGTATAAAAATTGACCTGGAAAAGAATTAATGATAAGAAGTATATATTGCTGGCAGGATGAAAGTAGCAATGAACCTCGGTTGCTATGGCGCCATGAAACAAAGCTTGTCCAAGTCTCATAATAACGAGCAAAAGCTGGCAACTGCTTTATAATATCCAGACTATGCAGTTAGGTTCAATTATTGATTCATTACGACCCAAAATAGACACGCAGCAATCAAAATCAATAGCGCTCAGTCATGATCAATCATAATTAAGTATACCGTCACCCAGCAGTCATGAGACATAACCCAGTCCCTGGATGAGGTGATATATTAGTATTAAGGCCCAGTCACATATCACCGGTCACATATAACTGGATAGCATAAACGGTTGCCGGACAAAAAGAAAATTTGCGAAGTCAAATTATCCGATGGTGAAAATCGGCTCCATTGCTTTATGCACAAAACATTGCGGCGGATAAAACAACGTACATCACCTGACGCGGAACTGACAAGAAACGCATGTGAACGGAGATGATGGATTGAAAATTGTACTCTTTGTTGGTCATCCATTTACGCTATCCGGTGATAGGTGACTGGGAATTATACAATCTTTATGCAGGGCTCAACACAAGAACTTGTCCAATTGTAAGGGGCAATGAAAAACTGATGTCGGGCAAGTACAATTTGAAAAATGGTCTAGTTTGGTTGCCTGATCTGGCTACTAAAATACTATTCTATACTACGAGATAACTGATGTAATCCCTTAAGTACATGTCAGTCTTTATTCTTTAATAAAAGAAAGCAGGAATTATTTGTTTCACATTATTTCTTCAATGGCAAGTAAATTTTCCTTTCAGGCAAGTAGAATTTGAAAATTCATGATTTTACTTGCCTGAAAGGGCCAGTAGAAAAAGTTTGTGTAGAAGATGGCTTTATGGATAATAAATGTTGCTATATGAGTGATAGTGTGTTTGTGTGGGCGAGTTAGTTTGCGAATAGGTGTGCGCACATGGATATGTGGTTGTGTGTGTGAGCGCAACATGCGAGCGTGCGCGTATGTGTGTGTGTGAGTTACTTTCTGGGTATGTGTGCGTGTGTTTGACATAAAATAAATAAACTGGCTAAAGGGAAAAAAATACAAGCAGATGTGAGGACAATCAATTTAGAGGGGTCTTTAAGAACGAGTGACAGAAAGAGAGAAACCTTATTTATAAATAGGAGGAGAACTTGTAAATGAGCTAAGTGAGTGAAGCGAAAGGATGACAACATAGAGAAATGGGTTGAAGAGAGTACCATAAGTGTTTTTAAAAGTCAATCTTGGGTATGCAGAGCTATTATTGTGATACTGCCCGGGGTTAATAGGTACACTCAAATTGCTTGCCTGAGGGTATTCTAATTGACGTCAGTAATGGGCTTTGCAATAACCATTTGATTTGGACAAAAGATGTAATCACACCATAAAGAAATAGCATGATTGTTTTTTTTTCTCGGTGCACTATGCACTCTTTGTATATATATATATATATCATTTGTGCATAAAGGTCTGTACTTGATTGCCCATATTACCAGGGTCTTTGCTTTCTATACTTACATCTTACAAGTTTCAATAGTCTCTCTCTTTTTCATTTCTATCTAAACTATATTTAATTTAATGGTCTGTTATTTATCTGGAGATCATTTTATTAAATTTATGGAATTACATTGTGCGATGTATGCCTTTGTCATTATTGATAACCCCTTTCTTCCCCACAATCCCTTACTCTCTAATGATTTCCAATATAGCGCACAAAGCGGACATGCACACACTTGTGCAAATCTGCCACGACGGAGCCATATGTGTTTTAATGAAACGGCGTGTGTGCGTGGCGGGCCAGTCAAAGGACAACAAAGCCCATTTGGGTCTCTGCTGAACATCTAGACAGTGCAATTATGATGTGGTGATGTTTATTATTTTATTTGGGGGTGGGGAGGGGGGGGGGGGGGTAGGGATATGGCTGGGGTGAAAGCTGTAAGATGATGCAGTACAATGATGAAAGTGCATACGTATTGTGTTGAAAGTCATGTTCGACATGATGTGGTGGACATGATGAAATACAAGATTTGCTTTTGATTGAGTATTAGGCATTCTGTTGTCACTTCATTGTTATCCTGCTCCCTACTTGATGTTGCAGTCCCCATAGAGTTGATATAGGAACCACTGCGTTGTCATAGACATTGGGTTAACAGGTATATTCACTGTTGTCAATTTTGTTTAAAGGGATCTAGTAACTTTGTTGACATGTGCAAAAACTGGCAAACGGTTGATAACTTGTGTGCAAATGCCATAGTAAATGAGTGTCATATGACAGAGTAATGAGCTAAAATGCAAAGTGATATTCACTAATTCATTGCTCTGACTTTGTACACAGTTATAATTATCCAGTAGGCAGGGCTCCACACTTACCTTTTTTGTCAGTAGCCCGGTTGGACCAGTGAAATAATTTCTTCCCCTTTTCTGGTGGCCCGAAAGAAACATTTACTGGCCCCCAAATTTTATTTCATGAGTAAACTTTTTACTATTCAAAATATTATTCTTTCCTGATTAAAACTGTGATTACAGATGAAGAAAACATGGAAGAAAACAAGATTTTTCAAATTTTGTTGGGTTGTGTTGAAAATCTGCTTGCCCGATCGAGCCACCAAAATATGACTTTTATACATTTTTGCTGGCCCAAAGTGCAATTTCACTGGCCCTGGGCCATCGGGCCAGTGCGAGTGTCAAGCCCTGCAGTAGGTAATTATAAATCTAAACACGTCAATCATACATATGTTTATAATGGAAGAGAAATTCAGAAAACCGAAAGCTGTTCGATGCTTCTATTGGTAATACAAATACAACA
Source organism: Echinarachnius parma (assembly GCA_037951105.1). Lineage (NCBI taxonomy): Eukaryota > Metazoa > Echinodermata > Echinoidea > Clypeasteroida > Echinarachniidae > Echinarachnius > Echinarachnius parma. The sequence goes on from JBAMJV010005863.1 coordinate 139,671, forward strand.
AGGTATGTGAGAACTGCTAAAGTTCCAAGTTAGTTTTTAAGATTTTGACAATGTTACTAAATTTCAATTTTTCTAATTTATTCAACACTCTTTATAAAAATTCCAAATTATAATATACATAATACAAATACATTACATGAGAGAAGTAAAAAACACAAAATTATATGAGAGAGCGTTTGGGGTAGGCAGAAAGGAGGGATTCCTTATATGAAAGCCTACCCCTAAGTACAGAAAATACTATATTACAAGAATAGGAAAGCACTTAGTTAACACAAATTTACATGCAATAACAAACTACGCTGAAAAAGTTACCTTTACAGATTACTATATTTTTCTAATAGAACTGTTTATATTTCATTTTAAAAAGATTGAGAGTTTTGCTTGTTTCAATTTCGGGAAGTATACTATTGCATATTATTGGTCCTTTAAAAAAGAAAGAATTTTTCATACATGTAGTTCATATTTTTGGAAGATGATAATTAGAGGCATTTCTAGTATTGTAACTGCACTTCAAGATTTAAATCAAAACACGTTAATACAAAGTTTGGCAATAATCTTTTAAAACATAAAAACATGAAAAATGCAATAGAAAAAATTCCCATATCATTAACATTCAATATTCGAAGTTCATACAATAAAGGATTGGAATGAGCATAATATTGCAAATGAGTAATAATGCATATTGCTTTCTTTTTAAGTTTAAGTAGCCTTTCCATATCACTTTTATTAAAAAAATCACCCATACAAATATACAATAATTAAAATATGGCGTGATTAAAGTATAATATAACATTTTTTGAATATTCAACTTTAAGATGAAATTGAACTTTATATAAAACACCAATATTTTTAGCAATTTTATTGCACATTGCATTTATATGCTCATGCCATTTCAGTTTATGATTAATTACAACACCTAAAATATCTACACGTTCAAAAGAATAATCATTTACCCTTAAATTAACATTATTAAAATCAATATTTCTATCTGTAAAAACCATAAACTTTGTTTAAACAAAGTTTTACAACCAATTTGTTATATAAAAACCAATTTAAAAGTTTTAAAATTACTACTGATGAAAGACATTTTGTAAAACTTGAATATCAGAATAAGACATAAAAACAGTTGTATTGTCAGCAAATAAAATAAATTTTAATTCTTCTGACATATTGCATATGTCATTAATATAAATAATAAATAAGAGAGGTCCAAGGATGGACCCCTAGGGCACACCACATCTAAGTTTGTTGTTGTCAGACTTTGCATCGTTTATTAGTACAAATTGAGTTCTATTATCTAAATAACTTGTAAACCATTGTAAAATTACTCCACATATACCATAATAATATCATTTCTTTAACAAAATAACATGATCTAGAGTATCAAATGCTTTACTCAAGTCTAAAAACAAGCCAAAAGCTTTAAAGGGGAAGGAAACGCTGGATTTGTGTTACTTGTTGTTACTGATAAGTGCAGAATTCCTGTCACTTCAAGTCGTATAGTTCCTCTTGGGTCTTGGGTATCAATAATAATGGATATAGTCAATGTTTTTGGAACCACTATCAACTGTTTTGGCTGAGCAGTGGAGGCTGCCATTTTTTAAAACTACAAAAGCATTCAAAACGTGTTTTATTCAATCATAAATATCTCCAATTATAAGATAAATATGTCAGCTCCAAGTTATTTTAATTGATTTGACAAAGTTTATGAATTACTTCAATGTTTAGGTGTATTCCCTGTTCCAGTGTGTTTATGCAGTACCACTTGAGCTTGTCACATATATACATTATACATGTAAGATGTAAGATCTAAATTGAATTGATTGAGCTGGTACTGGCTTTGGATTCATGGAAACCGATACTTAGGGTGTTTATGGACTTAAAGTACCTGCAAGTGTGACAAAATATCATAATGAGAGAGTGGGGGCCTGGGAAAATTCTCCCCCAAAATGCCAATAAGAGCCCTCGAAAAGCTTAAAAGAACCCCAGTAAATTTGCATAGATTTCAATGCAAAACAAATTTTATAGTGTTATTTTCATGCAGGCAAGCTTAAACAGTAGCCCTGAAAAATATTTTGTTTTCCTGTTCTAGATCTTCCCTGGTGTTATTAGCATTATATGCCCCAATTATCATTTATGATACACAGGGCTAAATTCACTGTTTCTGTGATTTTTAAGTCTTTAACATGTAGGCTTTGTCAACGTTCTTTCTTATTTATCATGTGTGAAACATGTTCTTTCAAAAAAAATTCTATTCCTCACACATCTAGCACATGTCAGAGAAATGTATTTGTATTTTTTCTTATTGTTTTAGTTTTCTAAGTAAGCTTTAATACATGCCCCCATTTAACACTTAGCAGACAGGAAATATTTAAGCTCTTATTTCCTAGTGGGTTTTATCTAGTGCAAATTTGCACCACTGGCACTGTAACACTTACACTGTATTTCACCAAACAGAATGGTTTGTAAGAGCTCTATGGTCTACCATTGATGTACATCCTCCTCTCTCACCCTTCTCCATCTTTCCCTCTCCCACTCTTTTCCCCTCCCCCACTCACCCCTCTCTCCCCCTCCCCCTCCCCTCTACCCCTCCCCCTCCTTTCCCTTTTCACTAACACTCCCTCTATCCCCCCTCACTATCTCCCCCTCTCTCTCTCCCTCTCTCTCTCGCCCAATCCAGGGCAGTGTAGGTTTACTATTGTCATGCATTGGTGAGTGACACGAGCTGCCAATATTGGTCGCCCTGGCGCTGCTAATGCGTTGTCGTCATTCAGTCATTTGGTCATAGCGGAGACGGCAGCCGTGGCAGTGATAATAAGGAAGCGTGTACCCAAGGAAGGGGTAGTCTAACCGAATTGCGTCTCTGGCATCGACCACGCTTGCTTGGTTGTAAATACCTTGTCTGTTGTAAATACTGCTAGCTTGCGTGGTGTTCCATGGCTAGCTTGGTTGGTTGGTTGCTAGATGTCTTTTACTGGTAACTGCATTGAACAACCATAATGAATTAAGGCTCTTTAGTCAGTGTGTTAAATATGTGTTCATGCACATATTCTATCTTGCTCATGTGATCTTTGTGCATAATTATTTAAGTGGTGACATCACCGTACACTTCTTTAAAGGCTACTTGGAAAATCTGTTTACACATTATTCTATCTCTCTCTTTTGATCATTGTGAATAATTATTTAAGTGGTGACATTGATGTACATTTCTTTAAAGACTGCTTGGAAATATTTTGTTTTAATTGTTAGTTGTGAAATACTGGACTTCACAGATCGTGGAAGAAGGGACATCAACAACGGTTATGTGGATTAATAGCATTTTGTAAGAAATGCTAAATGATGAGTTGCTCTTTTATCTGTTTTCTTGGAAGTGATGCATACAAGCTGATGTAGTATGAAAAGAAACACTGTGGTTTTGTGTAGCTACAAGAAGAGACACCACTTTCTTTGAATCTGAAGGATAGATCCGTTTGAACTTGGAAAGTAAAGGGAATACCACTGTAAGTACATTATGCTGCGCGTAAATAAATGCCAAATCATTTTTCCCTCTGATGCTACTTACGTTCTCAACTGTCTCATATCAAATGAATCTTAATTACAGGATGTACAATAGATAATACAAGCCTCCACACTAACTTTGTTTGAATTGCCCATTCAGGCAAGTCAAATTGTGAATTTTCTCATTTCACTTGTCCAAAAAGAAAAGAAAAAAAAAAGAAAGAAAAAAAAGACGGAACAATCAGTTGTGATTCGTTGCTCAATCTGCTTGACAAACTTTCTTGTTTCTAGATATGATTTACACTTATAAGTTATATAAACTATCAGTGTTCCTTATAATCCATTTGAACCACCTGTACTGTTATCATTATTTTAAAGGGATCTAGTAACATTGTCCAAATCCACAAATCTTACTTGGAACTCTAGTGGTTCTCTGATACTCTGTTGTAATCTTATTACCAATAGAAGTATGGAACAGCTTTCTGCTTTTTCAAATTTCTCTTTCGTTAAAAAGACATTTATGATTGAAGTGCTTGAATTTTAAAATATCCACTGGAAAGTTATAACTGTGTACAAAGTCAGTGCAATGGATTAGCGAATATCACATTGCATTTTTGCTCATCACAAATTTATACATTATTCAGGACATATTTGTAGATCACAACAATACACTTTTTATCAACCATTTTCATTTTGTGCACATGTCAACAAAGTTACATGATCCCTTTAAGATAAGAGTGCATTTGAGTTTGATTGGCATGTTCAAATATTGCTGTCTATTACAGTAGCCTGCCAATTATTTATTGAACGTTCATTAAAAATGCTTTACAGCAGTCAAGTGAAAATAGATTCAAATATTGTAATGAAATTAATTGACTTGGGTTTTTCAATAGACAGCAGTATTTGAACATGCCAATCAAACTCATAGGCAATTATCTTGAAATATCAGTTCAAGGGGTTAAGTATGGATAAAAAAGGAATATTGATTAATATACAATTTTTTGAAAATTTAATAGTGATTCAAATATTAAAAAAAGTATTTGCAGATATTTCCATTTTCATTCTCTATACTTTATTCCTACCTTATTAACACATTCAGGCCTGATTAGTCATTGTGTGTAAAACCAAAATCAATATGTAAACCAATTCTGGACTACACTAGAAAATACTTGTGCTGGGATGTATGGAGATTGCATGTCATAACCAAAGTCAAGTCGCCTTGAATGTGTTAAAAGGCATACTTGTAACTGGATGATAGGATACAAATACTAGTAGTAGTAAAAAAAAAAATAGAAAGTGAAAAAAAAAAAAGTAGAATGTGTGACAGACACCTGAGCGTGACAAGAGGTAAATATGAGGAGACAGATGACAAATAAGATAAGTCCTGGCTGTGATAAACGCTTTTATTAGTCGCCTGATTTATTGCAATCAGTCCGCAGCAAGGCATTGCACCGTGTCATTGATATGCTTGTACATGTAATTTGCGTGGTGCTCGTAGGAATACCAGCCTACCAGCGAGAGAGTTGGAGAGCTCGGCAGAGAGAGGGAGGGGGAGAGAGAATATTGTAGAATGAGATTGAAATAACTTCAAATAAAAGAGATCTTTGAAGAGAAAGAGGGAGAGTTTGTGATAATTTGCAAAGAATAATCATAAATAATTGAAAAAGAAGAAATAATAGCTGTGCTTTAAACAATGTTCCTCCCTTGGCTCCTCCAAATGATAAAAGGCACAGGTCGAAAAACTGTCTTTATGATTATTCTTTGCAAAATATTTATTTATATATAGGAAGAAGCCGAAGCTGTATGTATTGGTCCCCTTTTCACTTATATATATATATTTTTGAAAAATGGATATACATGTTTATCAGAGAGAGAGATGGTTAAGAGAAAGTGAATAGATGTACGGTATATGGATATACATGTTTATCAGAGAGAGAGATGGTTAAGAGAAAGTGATGAAAAAAGGAGTGGAAGAGCAATTATGAGAATTATATACTTCCTCGCAAGGAGAGAAAGAAAGAAAGATGCAGTTCCAGAGCATATTTAAAACCATTTATTGATGTATATCAGAGAGAGAGAGAAAAGGAGCGAGGTAAAATGGTGGAGAGAAAGTGCTGAAAACATGATGAGAGGGAGAATAATGATGACGGGAGAAAATTGCAGTTCATATAGAGGCATGTGAAGCAATAATGGGGGCTATAATTTCTACCTTGGTGTAGGCACGAAGAAATTCTCATTATAATTTTCCATCTCCCAGGCTCACTCATATGAAGGTCACACTCTGTACTTTACTGTGAGAGGGGAATTCAGTTAGTCAACCATGTTTTTATTCTCACAACCTTTCCCTGTAATGAGATCTCTGCCATAGATCAACGATGTCGAAGATGGAGGGGCATTGTTTAAGCGCTCGATCTCCCCCCTCACAATGAGCGCAACCTTTGTCTGGTTGCCATAAACAAGTGATCATGGATCAGTCCTCTAAAATGAACCATGGATCATCATGCCAGTGAAACAACATTTCCTCTATCGGCAATCAAACCCAGGGTTTGCCATGGTATCATTTTAGCGAAAGATAGGTTTGGGTTTATGATTAGATATTTGAGTTATGATTAAGGTTAGGGTAAGGGTTAGAAAAATAACACCCAAATCTGTGTTGCAAATGAAAATGTCATGTTTCTTTATACTTACCCCAGGTCTTTCTCTTCTCATATCTAATCTTTATCAAGGCTGGCACTACCACTGCCACTACCTACTGTACATATTTCCCCAACACCAACCCCAAACCCATCATTCACATGTCCATACAATGACACTGGATTGCCATTAACGATTAATAGATGGGGATAAATCAATATCTCGCTGCTATGGCGACGTTGTCTCTGAGCTTGTATGAGGATGCTTGGCTATGCAGATGGAATGCTTCTGGTGTGAGATATGGCCGGCCGGCCGCCCGCCAAGAAACCCAAATTGAGGGATGTATTCTCAGCACGTTTCCTTGGTGGGCTATTATGAGTGATAGTGCCCCTGTGTGTAATTAGCTAATTGTTTCTGTTTTAATTATCTGCACCGTCCCAGGCACCAGTTATGTGACCTTGTAGATAGGACGAGAGAGAGAGGCAGAGAGAGTCAGATAATGATAATGATGTGTTATAGTGATATATTGAGTGATATTATAGTTATGCCTCCGCCAACGAAGTGGCCATAGATAGGCATTATGTTTTGGGGTTGTTCATCCGTCCGTACGTATGTTCGTCTGTCCTGTTAATCCGTTATCTTTCACGCGATATCTCTAGAACCAATGGATGGATCAATTTGAAGCTTGGTATGTGTGAGAATAACAGGGTAACAATGATCTGAATTTGGTTCATATATATGTATATTGGGGTGCCAATGAACTGATTAAATTTTGGGGTCATGAAATCAAAGGTCAAGGTCACAGGGCTCATTAAATATATTCAATTATAACTTGTGTAAGCACAATATCTCAAGATCCGGTTGACAGATACCATCGATACCTGTATTGGTACCTGTATGTATCTTGGGGAGCTAATGAATTGAGTAGATTTTGGGGTCATGAGGTCAAAGGTCAAGGTCACAGGGCTCATTATATATATGCAGAAAAAGCTTGTAATTGCAATATTTCAAGAACCGGCTGACGTAATACCTTCTTACTTTGTACCTCTATGTATTGTATTGGGGAGCTTATACATTTTGTATTAATTAAAATTATATAAATTAATTTGGGCTTGATACAAACATCACGCAATATCAGGCAGAGGCATAATTTTCTACTGCTACTAAGTGCAGTTGAAGATCCATCTTGCCTTGATATCTAATGGTGTTGTTATTGTTTGATTGCTAGGACATCTTCATATCTTCAGTAGATAGATAATATATATTTTAGTTTCAAATGTACATTTAAATAACAAGAACAACAGGTTTTTTAAAAGAAATCATACACAGAGGCCCATATTCACAAAGGAGGTTTGTACAAACCCCCGGTTCAAACCGCGGTTTACATCTATGGAATGCCAATTGTAAACTGATGGAGAGAGAATGTGTACCATCAACATTGTTAACAAGTAAGGAATTTACATTCTCTCTCCATCAGTTTACAATTGGCATTCCATAGATGTAAACTGCGGTTTGAACCGGGGTTTGTACAAACCTCATTTGTGAATACAGGCCATTAAGGCTGAGTCGAACATTTAGTAGTAGTTTTAAAAATGGTAATTATTGATTTGTTTTTATAACGTTTAAACGTTTAAACATTTAGTAAAATAAAGGGAATAACTCTGCACTAATTTAAATAAGACATAACAAACCAATTTCAAACTTCACATTAATTGATTTACACAGTACAGGCTTCAGACATGTTATACATTTATGACATATTGGCTAAAAACAAGAAACAAATACTCACCAACCAGTCTTTAAACTCTATGTAAGGCTTTTAATATGTATCTAAAATGTTCTCTTATTTATATTTTCATCAACAGCATACATTTAAGACCTTCATTGTGCTCTAATTTGCCATTGTATGAAGACAGTGACAAATGAATATTTAAAAAGTCTGCATATTCTGGAAAGTACATTCAAGATGATGACGTGTTTATTTTTGGTGCAGTTGGACTCATTTGCCCTGTATACATGTTCTATTCATTACAAGGTCAAAACTAGGGCTACCATATTGATCACTTCACTGTAATAATGCAGATGATTGGAGATGATTGATTTACAGGTCTAGGGCGCTTCCGAGGCCTTCCCCTCTCATTCAAAGCAGCCATGTTTTTTGCGATCAGGTCTTGGTGTAGAATACATATTCTAACTGCTTAACTGCTTCAGGACTGGTCCCGAAAACATACTAGGGTCTATGGAGAATGTACATGTCATATATATATAGCAAAATCAATCAGTCCTGAACGGGTTATTCATTTATTGAGAATGAAAACAAATGTAAGAAAAGGGTTAGCTCAGGCGTGTTTTTCGTTTGTGATCAGGTCTGGGTGTAGAATATTTATTGCCACTGCTTAATCATTCATCGAGCATGAATACAAATGTAATAAAATTGTTATCACAATTATGTGTGTTTTGTGATCAGGCCTGGTTGTAGGATTCTAACTGCTTAAAGGGATAGTTGAGTTCTGGTAAGGAGAGTACAGTTTTAGTGAAACTGAATTTTAGTAACCAAAACCTGCATCATTACATTACAAACTAATAGTTATAACTAGAAAGGAACACAAAATCACAAATGACGTAGTAAAGATCATGTTATCATTCAAAAAGAGCCGTTAAAACGTAAGAGGGCGCTCTCTAAACACTCATCGGTTTCAACCATTTTGAATAAAATATTGTGCATGTGATGCTTTGTTGAAATAGTGATTAGATAGAGAAATAACCAACAACTATTTAAATACCTATTTTGTAACTTTTTGAAAAGAGGAAGCATTTTTTTTGAATTTTTAACGGCTGGTTCAAAATTCTCTAATAAACCCGGGCCCCGGGTTTATTACAAATTGTTATATTTATGGATATTTCAGCCGTTTCTGAACCGATTTTGATCAAACAAAGATGATTTTATTGTTTAAATATTATGCTCTTTCAAATTTTACACTCAGTTTTTCATTACCTCACAAACCAATTAAGTAGTCTAGCGCCCTCTCTACCAAAACTCAACTTTCCCTTTAATGATTCATTTGGAATGAAAGAAGATTGAGAAAAGGGTTAGCTTAGGCATGTTTTTTTCATTTGCGATTAGGTCTGGGTGTAGAATATTAATTGCAACTGCTTAATCATTCATCGAGCATGAATACAAATGTAATAAAATTGTTATCCCAGTTATGTTCTGGCCTGTGTGTAGGATTCTAACTGCTTAATGATTAATTGGGAATGGAAGGAGTTGTAAGAAAAGGATCTTCACAGATATGTTTTTGTTTGTGATCTGGCCTGGGTGAAGAATATTAATTGCAACTGCATAATGATTCATCGGGAAAACAAAAAGATGTAAGGAAAGGGTCTTCACAGTTATGTTTTTCATTTGTGATCTGGCCTGGGTGTAGAGTTCTAACTGCTTAATGATAATAACGTATACAATGTATCACGCTGAGAACGAAATGAGATACATAACCATATAGATGTAAAAACAACTCATTTACAAATTTACAAAACTGAACAGCAAATACGTTTAATTTAATAAGATTGATTAATCATTTATTGAGACTGAAAGCAAAGGTACAAACAAGTTATTTCAGTAGGTAAATCATAATTTGTTTTCATTTTTTAAAAATATTATGTGGATATATTCAGTAAGGTTATTTAGTGTCATTTGAATTTAAATTATAAATTGACACTTTTTACACAATATTCTAATTAATATCTTCAATCAAATTTTAGTTGTGGGCAGAATTGTAATTTCGAAAAGTAAGCAAATAAAGCATTATTGTCAGACCAAGTTTTATTGACTTAAAGGGGACCACCAGGCAAAGAACTACATATTATTATATGTTTTTGGTACCGTTTTGTGATATCAAATAGATACCCAACATTTTGCAAAGGGTTGTGTAATTCATAAACAAAGCAATTAATTTCCACTACTTACGGAACCACTGCTATTTCCTGGTTCCATACGGGCCAACCATTTGCGAGTGCGCCAATGCTATTCACGCGCATGTTTGTAAACAATAGATTCCCGGGCGATTCGTTCGCTCTTCACACGTTGTAATTCACCGCACACATAGCAGTCTGCGTAATTCAGACCGCATGAACGCATGCTTTAGAATGGTGATGCGTTTCCAATTTTTTTTTTTCTTTCTGGAAACATATTTTTGTGAACTTGTTGATGGAATGGAATACTAAAGATGTTACCTTTCTTTAATAAGAATATTATTTTTGGGTGGTGGTACCCTTTAATCAAACTTGAAAGTTATTATTCAACCTTGATTGAAATACTGTAGAAAGAAATCTTCACAGTTAAGTTAGGAGGCCGTTTTCATTCAAATAGCAGTCGTTTATTAGAGAGGGCTCCGTTTAGATATGTTTCCGCCTTTATTTTCACTTTTTAAAATTTGTTTTAATGAATATTCAATATAGAGAAAATTGTAAATATGTTTAAAATATTTGATTTAACAAATGTGTAGGCTAAGTTGTAGGCTTTATAAATATTGTTTTCAAGTTATCAAACAAAAGGTGTGACTCACCATCAATGTTAAAATTAAAATTGTATGGATATTTCTGACATTTCAGAACTCTTTTTCAACAATGAAAATGTATTAGAAATTCAATATTACACTCAGTTTTCCATTACCTCAAAACAATGATTTCATAAAGGGCCTTCTAAACAAAAATCTACTATTGCTTTCATTCTGATTCTGCACAAATAATAGATTTATTTTAAGGGTCTTTCTCGATTGCAATGCGGTAAGGAAAAAAAAAATCATTTTCGTTTGAGAATTGCAAGATAGAATATAGACTGCGGCCTATTCATGGACATATGCCTGCAACACCACGCATGGACAGTATAGACGGCATCTCACTTAGCTCAATGCGTAGAAACCCATCATTCTTTTCTTGTCATGAAAAGGAGGCGGTTTAATTCACTCGCCTTGTCACAAAATTGACCTTGTGATCAGAAAGAAATACATTTCAGCTAAAATAAAAATGACTCTGGGCAAAATAAAAAGAGAAGGAATAAGAGGAGAAAGAGGGGAAAAAAGAGAGGAGAATGAGAGGGGAAGGAGTAAACTGTATGAAGAATCATCCTAATAAATGGGAAGAAGCTATGCAGTCAAATATAACCCCCTACTCTTGGAATGTTTATTTGTTTTTTTACTCCGATTCTGAGCTTTGGTGGCACTCGTCGTTTTTGAAAGAATGACGTAAATGCTTGGTGTGTTTGTTCTGGCTCCTAAAGCAGCTAGCCAGCTACCCCTTTTAGAAAGAGATGATGTGAACATCCTTGGCATGCAGTACAATATGTATGGACTCATTTTCTCATTTTGTTCATATAAACTTAGGTCCCCCCCCCCAAAAAAAAAAAATAAAAAAAATAAAAAAATAAATTCATTTTAAAACTGTATATGTATATAAATATATATAAATAAATAAATACATTAAAAATGCAAACAAAATAAGCTATTAATAATTCACACAACATTAATAATTAATCATAGATTTTCTCCCTCGTTATATGTATTGGGCAATCGTGAAATGGGGGGGGGGGGGGGGGTGCTGGGGCTGCAGCCTCGTAGGGGCTCTCAGCTTGCTGGATCTAGCTACTGTTTGATTGGATTTTGTTTTGACAATGAAGTGATCAGAAGGAGGATGAAAAAATAAACAAAATCGCTACATAATTGAGCGTGAAGCCTTACTCACCAAACACTGGAGGGGAGATCACTGTCTAAGCACAGTATCTAGTTTTCGTTTGATAGGATTTTCTTTTTTTAAAGGGCAATGAGCACAATTTTACACAAAGATTTTTCCTCTGTCAAGTGGATTTAGATTGTCTTTATTTAAACTTTCAGGGAAGTCATAATGCTAGATGCCTTGAGCTTAATTCATTTCTTTTGAATACATCACATTCCTAAAAATACATTGTGTCTGACTTGACAGAAATAGAAGTTTTATGTGTATCCAACACCTCATTTGAAGAGGTTACCTGTATGTAATTTACTAATGCTGTAAACCGCTTGTCTGCAGGAGCTAGATGGGTTGTGTACAAAGTCTATGGGGATGTCAGAATCTGGAAGGGAGTGGGTTAACTTGTTAGGGGTGGTCCTGAAAATAGAATTGAGAATGCACATTGAATGCAAGAATATCAGATAGTCTTCAATTGGTTAAAATCCTTGCCATCGCTAGTTGTGGATGTCATGTGCTTTAATGTTGACACCATCGGTATTGATCCTCAACACATCCGTTGAAGAGTGAGAAATAAAAGCGATATCTGCGATCGTTTAATCCACTTGCTCCTAGCCTAGGTATAGGAATTCTGATTGAACTTATACCTTGATTGCCAGGTACCCATTGTCAGTGGGTTAACTTTTTGTTTCTCTTTGCCTCTTGAAAACTTCATCATTTCTGTGCTGTTGATTTGGTGTCTGGTGAAACACTGCAGATTTAGACAAAAGTGCAAACTATAGTTTAGCAACAGATGTTGGTGTTAATAGGGTGATGAGTTGTTTCTATAAATATATCTGTGAAATGAGTATCTTTTATAGTATTGTCTTTGATATTCGCTTACTCATCGCACTGACTTCCAGTGGATAATTAAAAATCAGAACACTTCAATCGTAAATATCTTTTTAACAAAAGGGAATTTTGAAAAACTGCAAACTGTTCTATGCTTATATTGGTAATACAAATACAGCACGGTATGAGAGATCCCTTTAAAGATTCTTTAGAAATAGGTGACACTAGCTTCAAACTGATGACCTAGGCATGTGTAGCATGTTGTTACAAACTATTAATGATAGTCTATGAACCAATATCATGTTTTTATTTATTACTCCTCTAATACCAATTTCCATTTAAATTACCCATTGTAATTCAGACACATGTATTTCAGTGAGCATGTCTTCCACTCCCTGAGGAGCAGTCTAGCCAGGCCTTATCCCTGTTGCAGAAAGACTTGCAATCTACTGTAAAGTTGCGATTAATTGCAAGTCAGATCATGTGACTAAATCTTCAAATCTGATTGGTTCATATGTGCTTAATATACTGACGGGTAATTAATTGCAACATAACAATTATTTGCAACTCTTTCTGCAATGGGCCCATATTATATATCATGCATTCAAACAATCATAAATGTTTGACTATGTTCTAGTCTTAACGGTAGTTGGGATTTGTGAACCAGATGCACGATGCCTTCTTGTGAACGCCTTGCACATGTTGCTACACATTGGCACAGTGTTAGGCAGTACACACAAACTAGCCTTGGGCATGTTGCTACACATTGGCACAGTGTTAGGCAGTACGCACAAACTAGCCTTGTTCAAAACTACGACCAGCAGGAGATATCATCTCCACGCTTGATGCCTTTTTCCTATCTTGATTGGAAGAAAGCTTCCTTTTATTACACATTCTGATTTCAATGTAGACACAGGGATGTAATGCATTGCGATTCTAATTAAGAGGATGACTTCTGGATTGTCCAATCTCCAGAGTGCTGAAGTGGTAGATTTATCTTGCTATGTTTGTCACGTCCAGACTCAGGCAGCTTTCTTGGAATTGTGAAATGTCAGTGATTGTGTCCTCTCGACATGGATGATAAAGTCTCCCTGTGATTAAGCGTGTAACAGTTCTTTGTTGACATCCGTTAATCACTGTTATTATGCATGCATGAATGCATGGTTGTACACACACACACACACACATGCCCCCCACACAAACACCTCTTCCCTTGCACCGTGTATTGTTAGTGATGAACTGAGCACTTGTATTGTAGAGAGGGAGGAGTGGAGGTGGAGGGAAGATCCACTCTCTACTTGACTGCACATTTCATTTGATATTGTAGCAAATTAACCCATTTATTTCTAGATTTTGCAATCCAAATATATATGATAAAGGGCCCACGGTTCCTGCAGGCAATCGGTTAAAGCACAAACTCTATTGAACTCTTTTACAAGAAATAATTAACTGTGGTTCAAATATGAGCTGCATATCACAGCATCGCAACTCCATGGTTAAATCTGAACACTCAAATTTGTGACAGAAACAAAAAGTAACATTACAAATGTGCATTTAGAGAAAATGTTCAATGTCAATTTGTAAATCACTGTCAGGGGGAAAATTCACTCTCTGCATGTACAAGTTTCTCATTTAAGATTGTGACGAATTAATGCAAAAACTCTATTTTACTCTTTTACAGAAAATACTTTCACAGGAAATATCACATCATTGTATTCACCCATGTTTAAATCTGAACACGCAACTTTGCGGTGGAGAGAGGGGGGGGGGGGGGGGGGTGGAAGTAACATTAAAAATGTGCATAAAGAGAAAATGTTGAATATCATTTTGTAAATCACCACAGTGAGAGGGATGAGAGAGAAGCTGGTCATGTGACCTGGATTCAAGTAAAGGAGACAGGAGTGCGTGGCCATGAATTGCTTAATTGGATGCGCCTTGGGCCGCCACATGTTACCCACCACTTTACATTTACAACAAAGAAGTCTACAAAGGTCTCTCTCTCGCTCTCTCTTTTGTAACTTTGTTTCATTCTTTTGATTATACTCTAGTCTAGTACTCTGATCAATCTGTTATGTAAAGGCTCTGTTTTTATAATGTGTTTGTGCGTATCAGTGATGTGGCCTTGTAGTTTGTATAAAAGTACACGATGTAGATCCATTTATGTACACATGTTTGCTGCATGATATTTGTATTTGAGTATCTTTGTGTGTCTGTTTGTGTGTGAAATTGTGTGTGTGTATGTGTGCGTGCTTGTGTATCTGGGGCTGTGTCTGTATCTGCGTCTTGGTGTGTGTGTGTGTGTGTGTAAATCTTTGTTAATGGGGTGTTGTAGTTAATGTGTGGTGGGATATATGTATGTGTTTATGTGTGTGTCTGTTGTTTGTTAGTGTATGTATATATGTGTATATGTCTGAGTGTATGTGTGTGTGCTTGTGTGAGGAAGGATGATACTATCATGTTCACTCATAGAGATTGTATGATGTGTATTTTTGTCACACAGCCATTAACACTTTCAATTAAATAATAATCAGTCGTTCAAGTCCAGGTCAACCGCATGTTGAGCATCCCTTGACCATAGTAAGGTCATGTGATATGCAGGCAGGCCATTATGGTCTGACGTTCTATCACCTCCGTTGTTACAGGGCTGGTACTACAGTATACAATTACGCATGCATTTCTGTACATGTATGTATACAGATAATTTGTAAACACGACATGAGATATCATGGTCATTAATGTCATTTCATTTCAGTTCGTTCAACAATTAAAAAACATTACAAACGAATGATTTCCAAATCGAGGATACAGTGTCTTGTGGTTTGGGCCATTAGAAAAGTGGGGGCTCGTGTGAAAATGACCCGTAATAAATATTTTAAAATAAGTAATACGAGAAGCAAACAATGTATAAAAACAGTTATGATTTAATATGAAAATACGCAAATCGCAACCAAGTCAATACTGCAAGAATCTTCTGAGTTGAAAAAGGCAGTATTCATATAAGTCAAAGGAATTACTTTAATAAAAGAATAAGAATATATATGTACCAAAAGAAGAACCATACACTCAGGGTTATGAAACACATTTGCACACTATGTAGGTTTGTTTATATGAGGAGAGATATATAAATTGAAACTGTTTCGCCCATCCTAATGATGGGAGGGGAGTAGCCCTCATTGATGGAGCCCCTATTTAAGGAACCCTAATTTAACAAGCCCCTTACACCCATATAGTTTGACCGTATGGAGAACAATTAAAATACAGTCAAACCTGCTGCAACGACCACCTGTCTATAGAGACCAGTAATCTTGACTCCCTTTAATGCAGTTTACATGTAAATGAACATGTCTATAGAGACTACCTGATTATAACCACCACCTTTTTTGTCTCCCTTAGGAGGTCTTTAAAGGTTACCACCACCCAAAAATAATATTCTTATTAAAGAAAGGTAACATCTTAAGTATTCCATTCCATCAACAAGTTCACAAAAATATGTTTCCAGAAAAAGAAAAAAAAAAATTGGAAACGCATCACCATTCTGAAGCATGCGTTCATGCGGTCTGAATTACGCAGACTGCTATGTGTGCGGTGAATTGCAATGTGTGCAAAGCGAACGAATCGCCCGGGAATCTATTGTTTACAAACGTGCGCATGAATAGCATTGGCACACTCGCAAATGGTTGGCCCGTATGGAACCAAGAAATAGCAGTGGTTCCGTAAGTGGTGGAAATTAATTGCTTTGTTTTTGAATTACACAACCCTTTGCAAAATGTTGGGTATCTATTTGATATCACAAAACGGTACCAAAACATAAAATAATGTGTTGTTCTTTGCCTGGTGGTCCCCTTTAAGACGGGTTTGACTGTAATCGCAAAAATCATGATGAATAAATTTAACCCCCCAAAATGTTGATGTGTAAATCCATTCTATTGTTTTCTTCTTGCCCAGGAACGTTTTGGCAGTAGGATGAAGTGAAACAATTTGTTTGTTTCACACTTTCACCCTTCAGGGGAGTAGCCCTCATTTAGGGAGCTTCCCATTTATGGAGCCCCTAACACCCATGTTTCACCATGTGGAGACTCTAAAATTACAGGCACTCACAAGATTGTGATACATACATTTACAAACAAATTGTTGATGTGTAAAACCACATTGTATTCCCCCTTTAAGAGATCTTAATGCATAATCTAGTGTTAATATAATAATAATGTACTTCCCACTGTTTTCTTGTTAATCCAGGAACGATGACGCAGGAGGCGAGTAGCCCTCGTCGTAAGAAGCCCCTGTCCCCTACGTTTGACCACATCGAGGAGGATAAGGTCGCCTTCCCAGTGAACAGCATTCGCAGCGTGCCCACAGACAAACTATCAGAGACCTGCATCAGCTGCTTCGGTAAGAGATTCATAATAAATTTATATGAAAAAGAGCAAAGAAAATAAGAGTTCCCCAATTATTTCAACCCTAGACCTCAGGATTGCTATACCTGTGCTCAACCAACTGAGCTAGAATGTTGGTTGCTCATCCCTAAAACCCCATTCAATGCTTGTGATGGTCAGAACCTATTTAACACTTGACACAAACTAGAAAAATAAGAATAGTTTGTCTTAGTATTAGAACTCATGGAGAATTGTCCATTAGATTTTGAAGAATCATATTCAAACTACTTTACTTTCTACCTGATGAATTCATTTTCCGAACAATGCTACTTGAGATTTTCATTTCTCATACTCATGAAAAACATTTAACAAACTAAGTGTGCATTGATGATTTGTTATGATCATCACAGCAGTACCTGGGAAAGTCTGTCTTTAAAGAAAACAGCTTATCTTTTAGAAGTATCATCAGCTTAATCTTAGAAGTCATTATAGCCTCTAGAATGAAATTCACCATAATGATACAATTTCTTTTTTACAAATACAGTCCAGTGCCTTAGGCAATCCCTGACTTACATGCACTGTTGTGCTGATTCTGACTTTCTGATGTTAACCAATCTCAGTGATAACTTTTTCCCATGCATAATACTCCGTTTTTGTCTTTATTCCAGTGGATTAAAAAGATTACACCAAAAGATGATACATGTACATTAGAATATAAACTGGATAAGGAATGCTGAATCTTGATGGCAGAGAATGATTTCACATAAAGTGTGTAAACATTTTAAAGGATTACATATCTGAACGGAAAGGGTGATCTGCATAAAACAAAAAATTTGCAAGTGTACTTACCCTAACATAGTGTTAACCCATTCAGGACCGATTCATTTTGCTATAACATGTTTTCTCCATAGGCCCTAGCCCAATTATTTTCGGGACGAGTCCTGAATGGGTTAATATAGATATTTGCACACCCAGGTACCATCAACCCAATAGGTTCATAATTGGATCAGTCTGGAATCTGGATTATTCTGGAATCCGGATTATAAAGAAAATGAAGTCTTAGCATGCTCAAATTACATGTAGGTCACAGTCAGTTGATGATTATGCTTTGCAATGTTTTAATTAAACTTCTCTGTACTTTGCCACTGAAGGCCACTGAAGGTTAGCTCTTTAAAGAGGGCTTCTCCATAGACAATGATAGAAATTTACTTTTTTGCCTTGTGGCCCAGTTTGGCAAGTAAAAACAGGATGTTTCCAAGCCTAGTGGCCCCAAATCTGAATTTGGTTGCCTCAAACAAAGAAAAACATTACAGATTCTGTTGTAGTTTGTTTGGGCCACTGGAATTGAGCATCAATAAACTTTGATGGCCCAAAGCTAATTTTGAGCGGACCTGGGCCAAGAGGCCTGTGCTAATATCAAGCATTGGCTGCCATATAGACCACATCTCAAGTTTATATGGGTCTATATCTATAGACTTGAATGGGTTAATACGCATGCATGGGTGCACCTATTATCCAATTTGCTGGCCAGGCTGTCAGGCAATAACACACCAGTTGCTGCACTGCAAAATGCATCATGAATACATGTATAATAATAACATGCATGATAGTATGATACCTGGGAAGATCATATACTCCTGGTAAAGTGCATCACCCCTCCCTGCGTACGGAGTATATGAGTGAAGACATTTGGTTTTCATATCAGGCCAATCCCCATCATTTTCATTTTCATTTTCATTTTCATTTTAAAGAGATATTTGAAAATTGGTTCTAATATGAACATTTTGTTTTGAGATTTGTGTTTGGTTAAAAATTCATGTGGAAGTACACTTATTAAGGACTTCTAAATTAAGCATGATTCCCTTCCAATTGCTCACATATGTGTGAAATTTTGATTTAAAACTAATTTAAAACTCTTTCTCAACGAACCTAGCTAGCTACGAGAACCTTACTGCGGGCTCTGATACCTTCCCATAACCGGCAAGGGACATTAAATCTGCTTGTCAAAATTGCTAAAAAAGATGTTTATGGACTTCTCATTGTTGGTTCATAACACCATACAATTACAGCTTGCATTGCTTGTCGAAATCTGTCTTTTGTCAAACCAACACCGTGTGAAATTTGTTGCTATTGAAGTACACAAGTCATGGTACAGGTACGGTCTGTTCAAAGCAAGACAGCAGTATTATGTGTGTGTATGGGCGAGTAGCGGTATGAACGGCAGTGTCCATTTTGCTGCCCAGTAATGTTCATTAGGTCAAGAGTGTGGCTTTTTTTTTGGGGGGGGGGGGGGGGGGGGGGACACAAACATTTAAAGACTGAATCATGCAACTGTAACTTTTTAATTTGATTATTCAACAATATTTCTCCATCTTCAAGATTATACACCTTATTATTTGGGGGGGAAAGTGTGTTACATTCAGTAACACACTTCAGTGCAGAATGATTGTAATATATTATATTTGTGTTTTTGAAGATCGCAATGCTGAGGTAAGAAAAAAAAATGAACGTATTGATGGCTGTCTAGCTCTCTGACCAGTAATAATAGTAATAGATGACCGGTCATTTGGTCAATTATCCAGCCACTAGCCACACCGCTTGTGAGCTGCAATAAATCTCAGTCACTGTAAGAATTGACCCTTCATTGATGTAGTAATTGATGGTCAATTAACCTGACCACTGCAATTAGATTGTTAGATTGTGATCTGGGTAATGAAGTGTTCATGACAACAGAACAAGCCTGCATGGTCTCATTTACAGGATTGTATTTTAATCATTGATTATATTGTCTATGGTGTTATGTAAGTAACCTGTAATAAGAGACTCAAGCGTGAAGATTTTAATAAGCGTTCGATGCCCTGGGAAGTGTGTCCTTTGGCAAGACAATCAGCTCACATGGCTTCTCTTTACCCTGGAGTATAAGGTACCCTGGAGTATGGATAAATGGATATCATGGTTGGTGTTAATTAGCCTGATGTCTTATATAATGCAAAGTCGTTATTGTTGAATATTTTTCATTATGCAACCATTGAGAGAGTTCAGAAATAATGTCATTGTGTTCTCAATAGAAGCATTTTTTTGTAATGTTCGGGTTCGGGATAAACGTTTTAGTTCATATAAGGGGAGACATGATGCCATAATGTTCTGAATAAAACATGTCTTTAATTTTCATGTTTTAGGTAAGCTGGTTCACAATGAAGGAGAAATAATGACATTATGTTCTGAATACATTTACAGTCAAACCTGTCATAGCGGCCACCTGCCTAAATAGGCCACCACAAATGATCCCACGCAGATATATCAATGTATTGAACATGTTTATAGAGGTCACCTGTAAACAGTGGTCACCTTCCTTGTTTCCCTTGGTGGGTTACTATACAGGTTTTATTGTATAAACTGTATGTTGTGTATCTACTACGATTTTTAATTATATTTCTATTTTGTTCTTGCTTGTTTTAATAGATGATGATTTTTCTTTTTTTGATTTTGTCCTTTTTTGTTGTTCTTGCTTGTTTATATGAACATGAAATGTCTGTTGAGGACACTTCATTTATATTCTGAATACATGAATGTAGAAACATTAACTTCAGATATGATTATAGCAAACTCCTTGCTAACAATATATATGTTGTGTATTTGCTTTGATTTTTAATTATTTGTTATTATATACATGTATTTTTAATATATTTTAAAATATTTGTTCTCTTTGCTTGTTTAAGATGAACATGGAACATTGGCCGTGGACACTTCATTTACATGTTCTGAATAAATACATGTAGAAACATTAACCTTAACTATGATTATAGCAAACAACTTACTGACAATATATGTTGTGTATTTGCTCTGGTTTTGAATTATATTTCTATAAAATATTTGTTCTCTTCTTCCTTGTTTAGATGAACATGAAACATTTGTTAAGAACACTCCATTTATGTTATAAATACGTACATGTATCACCTCTAGATGCTAATATAGTGAATTCCTTGCTGACAATATATGTTGTGTACTTGCTATGATTTTGAATTCCATTTCTATAATATATTTGTTTTTTTCTCCTTGCTTGTTTAGATGAACATGGAACGTTGGTTGTGGACACTTCATTTCCCAGAGTGCTCTTCCTCATGCACAAGTGGTTTATGACATCGGAGGAGCTCGCCAAGCAGTTCAAACTATTATATCCTTTGCAAGAAAATCATGAAGTAGAAAATTGCCATGAAATGTACATTTAGAAAAAATGAGAGAGAGAGAGAGAGAGATTAATAAATAATGATAATACACAGTTTGTGTATAGTGCATAAGACGTTGTGAATACACATCCCTATGCGCTTGTATTATATTACCCTGTTATTACTGGTACAGTTCAAACCCGCACCAAATGTATTATTTGTATTTATATGTACATGCAATTTGCTGAAATGTATATTTGTGTAAACAATGTTTTTTGTGAAAATGTGAAATAAAATTGAATAATTGAATTAAATAACAGTTATCTTGCGCACCATTTCAACTCCCCGGGGAGCATACTAGCCAAGAGCAGCCATACAGAAAGACAGAGGGGGGTGGAGGAAGAGGGGATATATAGGGTTAGAGAGAGAGGGAGAGAGTTAAATCAAATGATGGAGCCTTCAGTCAATGAGAAACCATGTTTTAATTTTCTTTTCTTTTATTTAACATTTTTGGGAGTTTCACAAAACTAGATGCATTTTTTGTAAGCACTTATTGTACTTTTAATATTATTCAATCTCATGCTGAATACCTTAAATATGTTCCCATTAATTCTGTAGCATTTAGGGACAATTGGTTATCTTAAAGTGTGAATGAAGTATTTCTAGTCTTCATAGTGAACTTGACTATATATTGAGTTTTTAAGTGTTTTACAAAATATAGTCTATGGATCTAGAATTATGAAAGAAATGTACATGGACCTCCCAGTCAGTGCTATTTTTAATGTAAATTGTTCGTTATGCCAAAAAGTGATTGATTATCATTGATATAGTGGAACCTTGTGAAATTAAATGCTTACATAAATGTATAACAAAATCC
The DNA here is from genome assembly GCA_037951105.1 of Echinarachnius parma. Taxonomy (NCBI): domain Eukaryota; kingdom Metazoa; phylum Echinodermata; class Echinoidea; order Clypeasteroida; family Echinarachniidae; genus Echinarachnius; species Echinarachnius parma. The sequence continues at coordinate 161,768 of JBAMJV010005863.1, forward strand.
TCTCGCTACAAGGTTATTTTACTGGTATGAGCTCTTTATATTCTTTTATATTTTGTTTTGCCTTGATATTACGAGATACCTGATATAATGAGGCAATTTTTATGGTCCCAAGCTCCAGGTTATAATTAAGGTCTACTTTATTATGAATTTAGTTTTGCATCATGCCCTAGATTGCTGCTATTGTTAATGTAGTTTTGCAATCTGTACTAGTGCTAAACATTTATTGCTATTTTTAATGTAGTCTTGCAATGTGTACTATGCATTTACTGCTATTTTAAATGTAGTATTGCAATTTTTACAAGCGCTACACATTTACTGCTATTTTAAATGTAGTATTGCAATTTGTACCAGCGCTACACATTTACTGCTATTTTTAATGTAGTTTTGCAATCTGTACTAGCACTACGCATTTACTGCTATTTTTTAATGTAGTTTTGCATTTGCCCTATAAACCCTCGTGCAGTTCTGAGTTTGTTGGGTGAGAGTTATAAGGGCGTTAACACAGTTTGGGGCTTAATTGATTAATGCAAACAATCTTGTAGACCCGGGCATCCTCTATGTGAAGCCACATTTTTAGCTGATAAGTATTTCAAATTTTTGAAATATTCAAAAAAATTAAAGAGCTAGCTACATTTGATTTCTACAGGGCTCTCAAACTTGAAACAAAGTTATCTCCAAAGTACAAAAAAGTGACATAGCGCCCTTCTCCTTCCCAACCAACGAGTTGTTGTTGTTGAATGTGGAATGTTTGTTTCCTTCCTGGCGGAGCGCAGTGGTATTTAAGATCCCAACAACCATTGACCCCAAGCCAGGGGCTACTAACCTCTTCATTGGCAAACGCCAAATCACAAACAAAACACTTCCCATTTCTGACTTCTCTTCCCCTTTGCCATTGGACCGCGACTGGTATTTCTAATAGTGACAAAAATACATGGGGGGGGGGGGGAGGCTCAGGGTGATGTAGCCCCCAAAATGCCCTAAAGAGCCCCCAAAATTATAAAAAGAGCCCCCATTAGTAGACTTCAATGCAAAACAAATTTTAGAGTGCTTTTTAATTGCAGTGAGCTTGAAAAGTCGCGCCCCAATTTTGTTTTCGTCCCTTTAACTATGTAGCATCCTTGATATGACTGCGTCTGTCTTGTTGCTCATTACGCTTACCTCATCCAAATCAAAGGTCAGAGAATTTCTTATGGATAACAACTCGATGAAACATTACAAATCTCTACACTAGAGACTCTCAAACTGATATTGCTTTCTTACTTTGTTCAAAATTATTAAGAGCATATGTATCAATTTGTATTGTGCATTCAGTGATATTTTGAGTCCACTATAGCTATCATTGATGCAGTTATTATTTTTTTCTTCTTTTCAGTCAGAATAAATGAACAGTTGCTAGTGACTATGCTTACTGGTTTATGTAGGTCATCCTTTTTTCCAGTGTAAATTTAAAATAATTGAAGTATAGAAGTGAATTTAATCATCTTTTCGTAATATACTGCTCTTTTATTTTAATTTTCCATTTTTATCAGCGCATAGAGATATATGTGATATGCACGGTATACATACAATATATATATTACTATTATTATTAAGATGCAAGATATTGGTATACCCTTTTTATTTTCATATTTCTGTATTGAACTAAATACAAACGTATCAACAATGATTTACCTCGCTCCCATTTAGAATCTTCTTATATTATTGGCAATGTACCATGATGTATTCAGTCGTCATCCACATGCACATTTTTTTGCACCGCCAACACGTACAATTCTTCTAGAAGATTCTTTTCTCACAAAACTACTGCTATTTGTTTGTGCCTAAAGCATCTCCACAGAGGCTTGACATTGTTTTTTTTTCTCCAAAGTTGCTTAGAAGAACATAATTGCTGTATTGTATTACTAGTTCTAGTCTACAACACAACAAATAATCAAATTACCATGCATGCTTTATAGCATACCCATTATTCTTTTATATACACTGGTACGTAATCTTAAATTACATGATTGCATAAATGTATGTTTTGAATCTGTATGTGCATACTGTGTTTGTCTGCAATATTTATTTGCCATTTGTATGTCGTCAATGGAGTGTTCGAAGGATGTAACTGCTGCTTTTGTAGACAGAACATTAAAGGGATCGAGTAACATTGTCGAAATCCTCAAAACTTACTTGGAACTCTAGTGGTTCTCACACGCCCCAATGTATGCATATTACTAATAGAAGCATGGTGGAATAGCTTTCGTTGTGTCCAAATTTCGCTTCTGGTCTATGAAAAATTATGACTGTACAGTCAGTGCAAAGTCAGTGCAATGAGTTAGCGAACATCACTTTGAATTTTGCACATACTTGGTCATATGACATTCATTTACCATGGAATTTTCACACATGGCTTAGTGGACAAATCAGATCACAGAAAAAACAACCCTCCATAAGTTTTTGCATATACAAAGTTACTAGATCCCTTTAAGTGCAAACTGAATGTTAGGGTAAACAAAATAAAACATAAAAAAGGTGTGTTGGTTAACCAGCCATGAGGCATAATAAATGTTAATGTTTGGTGAGCCCTGGATGGCAGCTGGTTTCACTACACTCTACAGTGAGTGCTGAGCAAACAAAGCATACATGTGCTCATGTTGGAACCTGGGACAACTTACGGACAAAATGTAGGTTGGTTCAGTCTCTTCTATCATTCATCATCTTCTAGTGCCTTAGTATCCATCCAGCTCCCTGTCTCTCTAACCCCCCCCCCCCCCCCCCCCTCATCCACCATCCACCATGCTCTCTCTGGCTCTTCCACCCCATTAGATATACAGTCAAACCTGTGTATAGTGAGCGCCGAAGGAAAAAAAGAAACCCCCCCCCCCCATCGCCTCCCTCAACCAACATGCTCTCTTGTTCTTCCCTCATTATTTTTTTGTTGACTCCTATATATTGTTGTTCAAATAGAGTTACTATATATGGTATGCCATGTAATAACCATTCCTATCAACCTCTTCTTTTACCCCTCCCCTCCCCCCTCCCCCTCCCCCACCCCTCCCCTAAAAACACCTTCTCCACCCCTCCACCATCCACCTTGCTGTCTGGTTCTGCCCTTGCAACGACTACACAACTAAACAGCTCATGCATGGTGACACCAACAAGGGAAGGTGGGTATTTTTATACCATTTGGGCTACCCTGGTGACACCACTCATTGATTACGAATGCCCTTGTGAATCTAAATGTTATATACAATCACTACAAATGCCTTGCAATTGCTTACAAAAATGTTGAGAAAACAATGAGAATATATATGCTTTCCGTGCAAATTTTAAGAGCATGTTCCTAATGTTCGCAACACCCAATACACGGCCGCGAATGCGTACCACACATTATTATTTTGTTTTCTTTATGAAAATTCTCTTAAAGGGGTAGTTTAGTTTTGGTAGAGAGGGCGCTGCACATCGCAATTTTTTTGTGAGGTAATTAAAAACTGAGTGTCAAATTTGAGAGAACATGCAATTTTAATGGCAGAATAAACTTTATTTGGTCGAAATCGGCCCACAAACGGCTGAAATATCAATAAATGTATCTGATCTTATAATTATTTGGGGCCCAAATAATTAACGGTTTTTTCAAAAAATTCAAAAAATGCTTCCACTTTCTCAAAAAATTTCGAAAGTGTTATTTAAGTAGTTGTTGATGTTCTCTCTATAAAATCAGTCTGGTAATAAAACATCACATGCATTATTGTCTATGGAAAATGGTTGAAACTGACGCCTTTAAAAAAGCGCCCTCTCGTGATCAAAATGGCTCTTTTTGAATGATAACATGCTTTTTACTTAGTCATTTTGCAAGTTTGTATACTTTTCGAGCATAGTGGAGTTATTACTATTAGTTTTGAAGGTTATTGTCCAGGTTTGGTTACTAAAGTTCAGCCTTACCAAAACTAAACTACCCCTTTAACATATTCGTAAGGGTGAGACTGAAGTGACATTTATCTATAGAATACAACTTGCTTACTCCTCCAGACCGACCGACCTCCTTCCTAAATTAAGACAGAAAAACAGAGCCCTCTATGGCAGAACCTTACAGTACTTACATGTATGTTGTGTATCTCTTCTGTATCCCAGTGACATTTCCCCACAGAAGCAAACGTGCCATGCTTTCAAGGGAGTCATGGTTTCCATGGCAATATCTTACCCCATTTCTTTCAGAAAAGGGTGACCTGCTTTTTAAGAAATAAGAGAAAATTATGATAATTTTCTATTAATGTCTCATATTTGAAATGTGTTTTGATGAATTGGTTTGGAAATTATGTTGCCGATTTAATTCCCAGAGAATCCTAAATATTGAGCCTACATTAATGAACAGTTCTGATTTTCAAAGGGTAAATTTTTTCCAAAATAACATATATACTTCTGGGCGCAGATCTATAAATAAATTTGTTTACTGCAAGAAACATTGTCTATTAAAGAAAACATTGATTTTATTCTATATTTAATAGGTAGTTCCTTTATAGGCAAATGTTGACCATGATGGAAGGTGGTAACATTTTTCATGTATTTAAATTAATCAGTTTATTTGCATTTTTATATTATTATATTTATTACAATTATTTGAGGAAAAAACGTAATGTTATTTGCATTTCAATGCAAAGCAATAATTCATCTAGCAGGCTTTATATTGCATTGTAAAATCACTAATCACAAATTATGAGATTTTATGAATTATGAGATTCTGCATAACAGATCCCTCCCAAGTATTCTGAGAGCCAGTCATTCATGGGTTAATGGACTATGAATTATTGAAGTGGTGCCTGACCTGTTTGAATACAGTCAAACCTGTCTTAGTGTCAACCTGTCTATAGCAGCCAACCTGCCTATAGTGGCCACCAGAAGTGATCCCCTGCAGAGAAAACAGTGTTTTGGAACCTGTCTAATGAGACCACCAGTCTACATTTGCCAATGTTCACATTTCATTTGGGTGGTCATTATACACAGGTTTGACTATTTGTCAAGTTTAATATTACACCAAAAGAATGCAGCTACTGTAGTACCGTGATTCTATTAAAGTTTATCCCAGGTCGTGTTTCTGGAGAATTAATCAAGTGTGATGGAAATAGAACTGTTGCTAAAATAGTTTTGAGAATTGGATTGCCCGGGGTTGGTGAATCAGGCAATCCTCATTCCTCAATCCTCACATCTTGTCATATCCCAATGAGAATGCCATGGTCACATAGTGCCTCAATGCCATCATTCCATTTCTATTTTTGGTGCATTAAATTGATATCTGTGAATACAAAAATTCTTGTTTTACATTAAATGCTCTCATTTCAATCGTATTTCAAGCGCATTGCAGTGATATTGAAAAACATTCATTGTGTAGAATGCTTTTCTGACTCAAACAGATTTTATATTTTCACTTAGATGAACTGTACATTTATTGTGATGTTCTATTTCTCAGATATATTTTATTTCATAAACAATATTTGAATATCCTTGGTTTATTTTGTTCATGATTTTATTTTAATAGTTGATGATAAATTAAATTGAGTTTAAAATGCAGTACTGAATACATCTAATACCATTTAAATTTTGTTTAAGTGGTCTCTGTAGATGATGATCCAGAAGTTGAGTATTCGCTGCATAGTGAAGAAATCTCTCACTCTTCCTCCCCAACGAAGAGACCATTGCATACATTTTGAGGCAATCGATTTCACCCCTCTGCCAAGGTGGGGATGTGCTGATTGGTGTTCTAAAAATAGCAACTCAATTATTGACATAACCACAGATTAAGGTGCGCTTTATATTAGTCACAATCAAATATTTTGCCTCTTTGCCCTGGAGGGGGAGGGGGGGGGGGGGGGGGGGGGTAGTGAGATGACTGTGGAGGCATATTTTCTCATACTCTGGCCTTCTTTTCTTTCCTCGTTGCTGCTAATCCGTTCGATCTTTTTCGCTGGCCCGTGAGGCCGTGGTGCTAGCTCGCCCCATTTTGCGGTGCATTGGGGCGTGAGGCTGAGCCCCTGCTAAGCCGAGCACACAGCAATTGATCCTTGACCTTCTCAGAGCACAGGCTACTAGAGCTCTGATTGAGGAAGACGGGGTGGGGGGGGGGGGGGATGGGGAGGGAGAGGGATGAGGAGAGGAGGGAGGGGGGGAGAGCACAGGCTACAAGAGCTCAGACTGAGGAAGATATAGGGAGCAAGAGGGGGAGAGGTGGAGGGAGGAGAGAGAGAGGGTTAAGGGGAGAGAGGAGAGAGAGGGGGCTGAGAGAACGGGCTACTAGAGCTGGACTGAGGAAGATAGAGAGAGGGGGAGGGGGAGGAGGAGGGAGGAGAAAGAGAGGATGCAAGGAGAAATATTGAAAGAGTGAATTATTTTGTGGTTGTGCATGTGTGAATGTGTATATTTTAAATATGTATTAAGTCTATTTCGGGAAAGGTAGAGAAATATTTTGGAGGGATGCAATGCCCGGTTTCACTTGAACAGAAAGGGCATGTTATTTGTTAACCTTTTCCTACTATTGACAACTATGCCTAATATGGAAAGTGCTTTCTGCAGGCAACATAAGCTAGATGTTATATGATAGTGACGGCAACAACAATTAAATACTACCAAGTACGATAATAATAACTACAAAATATCGCAAAGTGGCAAATTTTGCACCTTGTTATGCCAACCTTCTATATGTATGCAATTAAATGTGTATTTATATCGTAGTTGTGATGGAAGTTTCCTATTTTAGATTTCCCCTTCTAAATGTAGCAGTGCTTCTCGGGAACCAATATATCTGTTTTCACATCTCGTGGCTCAACCATTCCTTCTACCCGAGATTGGAGGGGAAGGGGGCCGTGGGCAAAATGAGTGGAACAAGTCTTCACAAGACAGAGTTAATTCATCAATGCTATTACAAGTCTTCACAAGACAGAGTTTATTCATCGATGCTATTAATTTGTTGGGAATAAATCTTCCCTCGAGATATAGGACAATGTGGTTGCCATGGCAACATACTTGGTTATTGAATCTTCTTCTTTCCATGGTTCACTCTCTGTCACTTGAATGTGAAATTCCTCTACGCTCATCTCATTCCTTTCTCTTTCAATTTCTGTCCTTAGCAATGTTAGGTTTATTGATGATATACTGTATGTGTATCACACATTCTTTCACTGCCTAAAAAGAATGATTTAAACCCTCAGTATCATCTTCTCAAATACAGAATTGGTGCATAATAAGATCTCTATATATAGTATCATTGAAAAATCAAATTTTGGATATTTGACAGAAATGTTGCTTGCCCAACTTCAATTTTAACTTTCCCTTGGAAAGCGAGCAAGTGCTATAGTGTTGAGCCCTGAGTAAAATTATGTGCAGGGCTGGTCTAGGGTCAGTACAATTTGGTGTCAGGCCAGTAAAACAGTTTAGAAATAACAATTTGGTGGTTTGAACTAGATTTTCAAACTGAAATAACAGAATGAGAAAATAAAATACTTTGTTTAATGACAAGTCTCATCCATAATTGCAGTTTTGAACGATACAAAGAGTGAGGTTCATATGAAGCTATAAATAAAGAAAAAAAGGGTTTACAAATTAAATATTTGTTAAAATTTGTTTTATGGGTTATGTCTGGTCTACTGGGCTAAAATAATGTGTCAATGACCTCTTATGTGACACAATGGTGCGAGTGGACTTCGGCACAGCTGGGGGGGGGGGGGGGGGGGGGTGCATGTGGCCCCAATAATTTGACCAAAAAAATAGAAAACATTTGAGTGCAAAATCTGGGAAAATAAAGAACTAAACATGGTGTGCCCCCCAGCAATATTTTACATGCCCCCAAACATGCTCACCAAAATGACAAATGACAAATAACAAAGTGCTAACTACATTTAATAATCATTTACAGTGATTTTTGTTTACAAGTTGTATCATAACAATTTCACTTTTGAAAATTACATTAAGATATTAACAATGTACAAGAAATACAAAATGCAAGTGTACAAAACTACTATTAAGTGGTCTTGCATATATGTTTTAAATAATTAATGTAATACATCTTTTAATACCATTTTATCAAAGTACTTCGTAGTTTATGCATTAGATGTCAGCTTTGTGTGGGCAACACAGCAGGGTAATAATAATGATTGGTTTGCAAATTCTTTACAGTGTCCTGTGTCTAGTTGAAGTGCATTTACATTGCTGGAGGACACCTTCACTTAACTGGATTTGTGTGATTGACAAGTGATATTAAGGGGGGAGTATTTCATTAAAGGCTTAATCCTATGTCAGCTGAGACTTTGTTACAGAGAAAGGTTTATTTAACAAGTTATTTGTTCACCCTCAAACCAAAAACAACCTCAGCTGTTTTCCACTCTATTAGAAATAGCGTGGACCTGTGAATTTTGTAGTTGTTTCTGTCAAGTATGAAATGAAGATGCTACACAATAGTACACATAGAATATGTGTTGAAGGACATTGGTAACTTTGTTGGTACTTGACCTCCATGTGACCTCCATGTGACCTCCATGTGACCTCCATGTGACATATCGTTGGTTGAGAAAGAGAAGGAGGCTTACTCCTGTTTTGTACTACGGAGATAATCATGGTCAAGGTTTGGGAGCCCTGTAGAAACCAAATGTAGCTCTCTTTAATTCTTTCAAAGATTTGAAATAATGATTATCAAAAGAATGTGGCTTTACATTGGGGAAGCCTCAATCTACAAGATGGTAATAGCATTATTATATTGTACATTTGTTTGTATTTATATTGTGCTGATTTTGTCATTTTTGTATGTTTTTTATTCAAATAAATGGAAATAAACGAAATGATTCAATTTTGCTGAAAACTGACTTAACGCCCTTATCACTCTCACCCGCCGATATGTAGGGTTGGTAAATTGATAATGATATTATATTACTGTGATGCGATACGCCCACTGAGTGATGTGTAATAGTAGCAAATGTGATATAACTAATGAACAATCATGCAAACTGCCATTTGATTGATTCATTGCCGTAGTTGAGGATTCTTTGAAATTCAATCAAAAAAACATTATATTATACAAATACATTTAAATAATAAATGAAGGATAATTCTAGAATGGCGCTGCTCATGCTCTTGTTAAAATATTAATTCAATTATTAGGGAAAAAAAGCTCTGAAAAATGTAAACAAAAATAGGGATGATGGCAAAGGAAATATTAACTTAATTGGACAAGATTTATTCGAGCATGCATTCCTGAAAGTTAATCTTATACATGCACATGGTATTATTCTAAGAAATTTATCATTAGGGCAATTCCAAGGTAACAGCGTGACGGTTGGAGGGTGTTTCTCACGATGAAAGTCTAAATAACTCACAAAATAAAAATGTCCAGAACCAAATTTTGATATGCATCTGTTACCACTATCCTACTAATTATTTACAATAGGAAAGAAAATCAAAATTCCCACTAAATTATGAATTATGAATATCAATATCTGCGGTAACAGCGTGACGGCAAAAAGACATGGGTTTCTTACATGGTGATAAACTAAGCAAACTCTGTGAACTACAGGAACATTTTGCAATTTTGTCACATTGATTCTTTGTACTAGCCATCAAGCTAGAACATCCAAATAAAAATGTAGAAAAAATCCAATGTTCATAGTAAATATGATATCATAAACGTATCTGTGCACGGTAACAGCGTGACGGTAACAGCGTGACCTCTGAATTGTACATGTTATATATATGGGAGATATTGATGAGATGAATAAGATTATATAATTTTGATGTAGTCATCCCGAATCTATACAGAACTAGATGAATGGGTAATATAACCCAGATGCTCTGAAATGATGGTTCGCATGACACAAATTTGCAGCCTAGCGCCCTCTATTGATCAAAAATGTTTTTGGACAAAACTGAAATTCTTATCTTTTTCAGAATTTAGTTTGAGGAACCATCAAATATCAAACCCAAAATACAAACTTAATTGCAACAATGAAATATTAGACCTTTGACATCTGACCTTTGACCTTCTTTCTCAAATTAGCATACAAATGTTTAATTTTATGTGGCACAGTGCATATCTACAGGTGATTTGTTTCATGTAACATGATTTCAATGTCAGTAAGTTTTTGTGTTTGAATTGGTAATTATCCGAGTGACCTTTGACCTGTGCTCCAAACATTTTCATAGAATTTTCTTTTATCTACAGTACTCTTTCTAACATTAATTCTGGCATTTTTTTGTGAGATAAAAAATAAACTACAATAATTTGACCTGTTGACCTTTGACCCCATGACCAAATTCTATAATCAGGTCATCTACTTTACTGAACGCATACCAGTATTAATTATCATGTCATCCTTCAAGGATTCTTGAAATATCTTGAGAATAATATATTTTTTGCATATTAATTAGCTGTGACCTTTGACCTTTGACCTCATGGCCCCAAAATGTATCAGATAATTCATACCTCTGAATACATGTCTTGTACAAAGTTTGAATAGAATCCATCCAACGATTCTTGAGATATTGCAAAAAAAAAGTAGGTTGCGTCACGCTGTTACCCAAAAAGTAACAGCGTGACCAAATTGATATTGCTTAGATTAATTAGTGGTAAAAGATAATGCTGCTATTTAGCATCCATAATATAGCCCTATGGGTGAATGAAGAAGAAACAAAAAATAATTTAATTCCCATTCATATTTTTCCAGAAATATTAAAAATACCTGTTTTTAGGGTAACAGCGTGACATATAGATGACTATAAATGAAACAGTCACTGAAGCAGAACAAAGAGCGAAAATGCCGAAATAGATATTTATCTGATAAATTGAAGTAATGTTCTTACCAACACTGAAAGAAAATTTTATGAAAACCTATTTTTGCAGCTCTTTTAAGCTTAATATTTACAAGTATATTTTGTGAAAATAATTGAAAATTAATTTATGCTAATTAATTCCTCTGAAATAATAGTTTACGACAAAATTTTTTTTGAGCAAAGTGCATTTCTGAATAGTTTAATCTTTAAGCTTTAATATGATACCAAATATGTTATGATTCGACGAATTTGAAAAATGGGTGCTTATGTCAATGTTTGCTTGGAATTGCCCATTAGACCTTGAGTCTTCAGACTAAATTGAGATTTCTTTGAATGTTGCACAATTGGAGGAACTTAATGAAGGATCTTGTCATCTTCTGACATATTTTGGTTCATCACTTAAAGCGATCCATTCATGTTTTACTCTTTTTTTTTTACATTTCTCTTGTACTTTGCTGTTTGGCTTCTAGTAACAGAAGAATGAAATAGGTTTTTCAATTTTTCAAATGTCAACCTGATTATGGAGATATTTATGATTATTTAAATTAAAAGTGTTGATTGTAGTAAAAATCGTTTGGCAAAGTATGATAACATTTTACCTTAATTTTAACTTTTCGTCTCAAGGTAAATGGCACTCCTTTTCTATGAAACTGTCACACATCATTCAGAAGAATCCTACAGTAATATTAAGTGTACGAATGAAGTCTCAAATATCACTTTTGAAAAATTCTTACAAATTTAATGGATCACTTTAACCCATTCCCTTTGAGTTTGTGAAATCCCCATAGACTTTGTACATAACCCACCCGGTTCCCGTAGTCAAGGGGTTAAGTAAGAGTATGTCATCTGCTCATGTCATTTACAGAATTGCTCTCGCAGGAAACAGCCAAGTTGTGCTCTTAATTGATTACCCCTAACTCCTTGTCAGAAGAGTAACTGGCCAATTTCACACTTACAGAATGAGGGGGTGGGAAACATGCAGTCCACAAGGGCAAGGTTTCAAAGAATAACATCAACTACCAGTATTTTATAAAGGACGATTGACTTATTTCTTAATTCTCACTCTCATTGCGAGGGCGATGATTCAGAGAAAAACGTTAACTACCGGTATTTAGAGGACAATCTAGATGGTTATTAATTCTCACTCTCACCGCAAGGGCGATTATTCAAAGAAATGTACTAACTACAGGTATTTTAAGGACAAGCTAGATATTTTTAAACTTTCCTTCCCATTGAAAGGGAAATGATTCAGAGAAAAACATCAACTACCGGTATTTTAAGGACAATCAAGAAAGTTCTGAATTTTCACTCTTATCACAAGTTCTCACTCTCTTTGCAAGGGCAGTAATTCACATAAAAACATTGACTACCGCTATTCAAGGCAAGCTAGATATTTATACTCTTTCAAGGGCGATTATTCAAAGAAAAACATTATCTTGCGGTATTTTGAGGAAAATCTAGATATTTTTAAATGCTCACAGTCTTTGCAAGGGCAATGATTCAACAAAAAACATCCACCACCTGTATTTTTAGGACAGTTTAAATATTTCCAGATTCGTACTCTCTTTGCAAGGGAGATAATTCACAGAGAGACATTAACTAGGTACGTTATTCAAAGATCTAGATAATTCCAGAATTCTCCCTCCAAAAGCCTTTCCCATTGTACATGGCATGTAGTGTTACATACCTATGTGTCATGTTTGTTATATTGGATCTGTTTGTGTGTATGCTGTATGTATGTGTGTCTGTTTTGAATTTAAAATGTTGCATGACTCCTTTATTGCACATTGATAATTATGTTATAACTTGACGGTGTGTCTTTCCCTTTGTGTATGCAGTGTGTTTAAAAAAACTCACTGCGTGCAAATTGGTGTGTGATTTTGAACTCATTTGTGAATTTATTGTTTGTATGTACAATTGTGTGTGCATGTGTATGCATGTGTGTGTGTGGGTGAGTCACTGTCTTTCAAGCTATTTGTGGGGCTTTTATGAGCAGAAGTATAGTGGTGACATTATATGTGGCTCGCATGCATGTTCCTTCCTTTGGTGGTTGTGTTGAATAGGGATAGAGAAGGTGTATTCATCTCATTGATTTGAGGAGCATTAATCAAAGCGTACAGGCTCACAAGAGAGCTGGGCTGACCTTGGAAAGCAACTATAGAATTAGTAGGTGCATAGCCAGGGAATCAGCAATGGGTTAGGGGGAGGGGGGCTCCAACAATGAAAATGAAAACAAAAATGCCCCCTTTCTATAAGTTCTATTGGCTAACAAGGACGCAAGCAATATAATACATTCTATTAAAACAAATATTTAAAAATTCCCCAACAAATGCCGGACCTGAGGAGGGGGGGGGGGGGGGGGATGGCTCAGGCCTAGGAGCCCCCCCCCCCCTCCCCCTTGCTACGCCAAAGAGAATTAGCCAAGTCCAATCTAACAGGCATAGAGAGAGAAGCATGCTTCTTGTTCGGTTCCTCCCAGCAATCTAGCTGGAAGAACTGAGGAGGGGGAGGGGGGGGGGGGGGGGGGGTGGCTCAGGCCCAGGAGCCCCCCCCCCCTCCCCCTTGCTACGCCAAAGAGAATTAGCCAAGTCCAATCTAACAGGCATAGAGAGAGAAGCATGCTTCTTATTCTGTTCCTCCCAGCAATCTAGCTGGAAGAATTGACATTCACAGTAGAATGGTGAAGCTGTCATATGACCCATATACACTCGTTTACGGCCAGTGTTTAGAAATTGAAATGTGCCCCTAACCATAGCTTTTCTGTAATATATATAGGCTACTAAACACTTTACATGGCAGTATGATTTTCCCAGGTTTTTGTGTGTGTTTGTTTCATGTAGATATTGTATGAAGACTTACTGTACACTTCATGTATGATTTTGAAATTCCGGAATCAGTTACTGTATACGCCATATATTTCGCAAGGATTTTTTATTTTTCGCGAATCACATTTGCGAATCACTTGCGAATCTCAAAATTTACACCAAATGCAAAGTAATACACGTACCTTTATTGCATGCATTACTGCACTAGCATCTCTCTCTCAAGACAGGTCATGAATGCGTGTTGGTAACAGCCGAACGCGAATCTAACCACTCCTCAAAATTGACGTAAAGTCCCGATTTGCGAAAGTGTATGTCCGCGAAATATATGGCCTATACAGCAGTTTATTGTATATGTCAGAATTTCTTATTTTCTACAAATTACTTCAATTTTTTATGATGAAAACATATGCTGCATGATTGAAATCTAAGGTAGATGTAAAATTAGTGTAGTTATACAATCTGCATGTTTTTTAAATGAACTTTGCTTGAAATGTGTCACTAGTTTTAGTCATGGCAATAATGAGATTTTCCAAATTTCCCAAATCAATCATAATTTTGGTGACAATTTGTTTTCAAGGTATGACATTGCATTAAATGTATGTCTTATAAATTGTGTTTCCAATACATGCATGTGTGATTACCCCAATACTAATGTTTACCTTTGTACAACATGTATGATATAAGCAAATATCTTTTCTTCATAAGTATCTATATTAAAATTTAAAAAAACCTCTTGTCCCACCTGTTCTATTTGATGTTGCTTTTCCTTGACTCCTAAGTACGTACCAGAATTGCACCAAGTCAGTATGTATCCAGGAGGAATGTTCCCACTCCGCCGAGGACAACGAATGTGACATTAACATTCAGAAGAGGAGAATATGCCACGCACTCAAGTAAGTCCACTTTAGATTATTCTTCTGGTTCAATCTTATGGATATTAGTTTGATATAATATGACTGGAATGTTTTCTTGTTTTTAGAACTTTCTTCAACACGTTATTCATTATGACATTTTTACTATGTTAGTGCACACGGATATGGAGTGTAAAACTTATGGTTGTGAGATTGTCTTTATTAGGTAGATTGTGATATTTAAGTATGTTTGTGCATGAATATTTGAAGAAAAAAATGTATTTTATGTGATTTTGATTTGTTACTTTCTTCACATTCATATCATACGGCACTTTTTTTAATAGTACATTTAGTATTTTTTGAACTTCAAGATATGTTCTATGTTTAAAATGGATTGGTAATAAAAAATAAGAGGTTTGTCAAATGTATTTGAAGGAGTTTGGTTTAAGCATGCCTCTGCATGAATATTGCAAATGTATATATTTGGAAAGTTTTCTTTCTCTGAATGTCCCCCAAGTGCATAGTGAATAGATTACTCTGTTTACTTGGTTAGCATCACAGTTTTTGTCATGGAATGATTGAACAGCTTTTCCCCAGGGGCCCATTTACAAAGATAAATTATTGCATCCCATAATAGACTGAAGGCTAGCCAGTGTGTCTTCCAGATAGCAAATGAATATTTTTCCAAGACTTTCTTTCTATTTTGATCATCGTGTCTTTGAATAATTAAAATTGCTTGCATTTTGCCATGTTTGATGTCCAATTCATGTGGTTGGGTCCCCGTCTATTATGGGAATAATTCATCTAAATATAATTTGTTGAATAATATCAGAGAGCTGCTCTCCGCCATCATGTGTGATGTCACATTCGTGGTGAAAAAATTCCAGTCTATTCCCGGAGGCAATAATTAATATAAATATAGTGTATCTTCCTTTTAAAGGGATCGTGCAAAAAGTGGTGAATGGTTGATAAAATGTGTATTTTTGTTTTTTATTTAAGTTATGTGTGAAAATTTCATGTTGATATTTCAAGTGACATATCAGCTCACGAAAATACTCATTTCTTCAACCATTCACCAGATTTTGAACTTGTCAGCAAAGTTACTAAATCCCTTTAACTATGTAATATGTATGTATTTCAATATGAAGGAGATATCAGGTTAAAACCATATACCCTTTCAGGACTGGTCCCGACAATGCTCAATGTAGAGGTCTATGGAGAAAGTGTGCTATACCAAGCCTACACAGTAAATTTTGTTTATTTGGGCAAGTAAAATCAGGAATTTTCAAAGTCGATTTGCCCGAATAGAATATACCCTTGCCCCTCCCCCCCCCCCCCCCCCCAAAAAAAAAAAAATAAATAAATAAATAAAATGTTCGGAGGAATTAACAATTATTTGTGCTAGGTAGCTCAATTTGCTTAGAAAATGTATCTTTTGTTCCTAGATGAGATTCTTATTATTGACATGCAAGGAATTGCATTAATCTCTCGTAGTTGAACAGAAAAGTTAGTTTCTGGTAGGAGATATCGGCTTAATACAATAAACCCATTCAGGACTGGTCCCGACAATGCTCATTTAGGGCTCTATGCTATACCATGTCAAACTGTCTTGAATGGGTCAAGTAATAGTAATCTTCTGTAGATGTGAACTGATTTGTTCAAATCAGCAAATTGAATACAAGTTTGAACAGAGAATAATATTAACTGGTCATATATTTAGCATCTATTAGTGCGCTAAATAAGTAGCCACCATTATTATCATTATAATTAACCCATTACTTTCGACATTCTGAAATTCCCATAGACTTTGTACATAGCCCACCCTGTTCCCGTAAGCAACGGGTTATATAAAGCATATTCCCCTTAAAGGTATTCTGACAAATATAATTGAGACAGTTTTGTAGAAAATTATAAAGAAAATCTTTATGATTTGTCACCGTTTGTTAGTGTTGTTAGCTGTTTTCACATGTGCTATACGCATTTGCAGTCTTCTTTCATGTGTTATTATGTATTTACAGTCTTCTAGCACTTAAAACTGATGTCACAGTGTAACCAAAGAACACTATGTACATCCTAGCATGTTTGCATTTTAGGTAACTGGCTGTAATTTGCCTTCATGAACCCACGCGTGGGTGGATGGGGTGAAATTTTATCCTGACCTAACTTCATCCCTTCTAGCGGCCCTGCCTCACCCCCGTGATATCCCACTAGCTTCATCACAAAGTCAGGGGGGGAAAAAATGCACAAACACGAAAGCAAATCGTGAGCGGCGTACGTTTTTTGTGCGTGTGCTTGTGTCTGTATAAAGGCCTTGTGGTTGGGTGATTGCTCGTAAGTGCCATCTCCCAAAGTAGAATCGAATTGACCCTTTATTGGCTTGCTAAGAGACTAGGAATAAATACATTGATTGCATTGTGTCTGCTCCGTGCAGGAAAGGTTAAAAGGGGCTTCTCCTTGATTAGGTTTTGATTCTAAACTTATTTGCCGGCATCTTTTATTGCGACCCGTTGTTATTGGGTGCTGCTTGCATGTATCGGTTGTGTGCTAACTCCTGAATCGTATGTATGGTTGTATGTGTGTCTGTCTCTTTGTTTGTAGGCGAGTGAGAGAAAATATGTGGCTGTACATTGTCTGTGTGTTTGTATGTTATTGATTGAAGTGAGTGTGTTCAATTGAAGTGGGTTATATACTTTGCCTACTACGGTCATTTTACTTTGCCTATTACGGTCATTTTACTTTGCCTATTAAAAGTAATTTTACTTTGCTTATTACGGTCATTTTACTTTGCCTACTACGGTCATTTTACTTTGCCTGTTACGGTTCTTGATATTTACTTTTTTTTTAAATGGTCATTAGCAAGTTTTTGACCAATGCAAGATTAATTCCACAAACAAAATTCAGGCTGGGGTCAATGGGGAATGCATGTTATAACACCAAAGTATGATTATGATGAACAGGTGAAAGGTGAGACAATGCTTTGAGAGATATCACTATATAATTTAGTTTCGTTTGGATCTGTTAGAAGTTTCTTTATTGTTTAGCTTGCGCTCAGTTTATTTTGGTCGTGCTGTGCTCAACTAGAGTGTTCAGTAATTTGCCCTAGAGCACTTGATCATTGAAAACTCATGGATTCCTCAACAAATCCCAACATCTCAACATCTCAACATTGTTCTCAATGTTTATCTCGCTGAAAAAATATGCAAACATGAATTATCAAACAACCAATAAATTAATTGTAGAATCAATAAATGGTTAATCATAAATCTTTATCTTACTGGCCTAGAGGTAGCTCATGCACCTCCCTATGTGTTTTTATATTTGAAAATCAGGACATTAAGGAGATTGTATTCAAATGTGTAGTACATTCAAGCAGAATCGCATTAAAAGCAGTGGAAATCCATAATAAATCAAACAAGGATAGACATTAAAAAACAAGAAGGCAACACAAACTCTTGTGTGTGTGGAGAGGGGAGCTTGTTGGAATCATGAATATTTGGACAGTTCGATGTAAACTGGATTGACTTACAAATTGAATTACAACAGACTGTCCACTGAATTCAGTATGGTTCAGTTAACAGATTTTTTTGTTTTTTGCGATACATGTACCTGTAGTTGTTTTTTTAACCGAAAATATATAGTTATAATACAAATTTGCTTGTAAGCAGAGACATTTATCTTTTCTGTAAAACTGTTGACATCAGATCTGTTGGCATTAATTCCTTCTTAGCTTGAAGCAAATACTATTGAAGAAAAATCTTCATACTGTTACTGAATTGAGTAAGACATTAAGAAGGTGATGATGATGGCAAGTCGTATTTCTTAAAACTTCTTGACCAACAAATATTTGGCATGATGATATATCTCCAAAACACTACATTTAAGGTCATGTATGTCATAATGTGCATTAAGCTTACCTCCATATTATCTATTTCTTTCAGTACTAACCCTTTGAGTGTCATGGTCAACTCTAGTGACAATACTCACAAGAATCAGAAATGGTACAAGTGATTGAATAGAAAAAAACGTTACCATGGAATTATAGCGTTTTTTCGAGTTTGTTTTGTTGATTTTTATATATATATATTGATTTTTTTCTTAAAATACTTCTGCGGAATGAATTGTTTAGACACTGTATCATAGACGCATGGGGGATTCTATGCTATTCACATCAACCTTTTCTAAGGATTGGGTTCAAGGTGGATTCTTCCAATTTAATTTGGTACTTGGAGAGTTAAAGAAAAGATCAGATGCGGCAAATTGCAATTTGTCTGAGTGAAGTCAAGTTGTGTGTGTTAGCGTCCACAGAAACTGGGAATTCTGTATTTCTGAATTCAAAGGCACCATGCAGTGAAAAGCATTGACACGCAAGCTTTCCGCATGGTTCTTTATTCAAGCGATGCGGTGAAAGGCTTGCAAATCTAATTGATGGACCTATCTTTTATTTTCTTCCCGCTGCCTTTCTCGTCTTTCTCTATTTTTCCTTTTTTTTATCGTTTTTCTCTTCTGATCCTGTCTCTTTTTCACTTTATATCTCTGTCTCCTTTTTTCTTTATATATTCTTAACTATTTGTTTGTGTTATTTCTCTGTCTCTATTTTCTCCAAATATTTCTGTCTTTCTTTCTCCTTCTGTTCATCTCTCTTTCTCTCTCTCAGTTTCTTTCCTCTTCTCCTCCCAACCCCATCTCATTCATGATGATTCTATTTTTAGCTACAATTTGTTTTCAACATGCAAACAATAGGCAAAAGGGAGCATAGTGAAGTGATCACTTAACATATATATATATGCATCATATTACATCTGCTGTTTTGTCTTTCAACATGTACTCTTACACATTTATACTTGCTAATGATTTTAAATTATTGTTGGTACTACAGTGCCTACAAATCATCAAATAGAGACACACTGAAGAGTAACTTTGTATAGATTTTGATACATTATGATTGAATTAAAGGTTTGTATATTTTTGTAGTAATATACACAAATTCACTTTTTATTGGTTACGCAAAGTTAAAGGAAAATAAATCTGAGAGCCATGATTTGCATGATTTACATTTTCTCATCTCAATTGAGTATATGTGAATATGTGACTATTTGTACTTTATTAAATCTGTAGTTTTTTACAAATGAAATTTAAAAAATGAGCTTTGGATTGATATAAATTCTCAACAACAAAAAATCATTTTGAAAAAGTAGCAAACAATTAAGTGTAATTTTAAAATTATGTAAGATATGCTAGTAACTTGTTTGTGATTTAAAAAAATATAAATTGCGTTTTACTAAATTATTCAAATCACAACTTTGTTCCAATGCTTTGTCATTTTTGTTAGCGATTTCAACTGATTGAACTGAAGTCATATCAAGTCTACAAACTCCAGCAAACGTTCAATGCATTGCAATGGCAGGTGATTTCCACATTTTTGGAATATGTGAATGCATTTGACAGCGATCACGATCATAAATATGGAGGTTTTCTTCCTAAATACCAAGCTCTTTGACGTTCCCAGAATCATTAATCCCAATCCTAGCTGTGAAGAATTATTGCTAGATTTCATAGACTTTGTATGAACTTCAATTCAATCAGTTGAAATGGTGATTGAATATGGATGTTTTCCTCCTAAATACCAAGCTCTGTGAGGTTCGTGGAATCATTAACCGTAATTCTAGCTGTGAAGAATTATTGATTGGGTTCATAGACTTGATATGAACTTCAATTTAATCAGCTTGGTGTTTAGAAAGAACAGATCCACCAAATTCATGATAATGATTACTGCCATTATCAAAAACAAAACAAAAGCAATCAAATCTTATCCCAGGTGAGTACATTCACACGAAATGCTGGTTTATGTTCACTTGGTCTAATCTCAGTTGGTCTACTTCCCATTTGGTCTACTACCTGATGCCTCCAAAACCCTAACCCTAACCCTAACCCTTACCCTAACCCTAACCCTAATCCACAACCCTAACCCTAATCATAATCCACTAGCTGTACCCGCGGAAATCCGCGGGTTTTTGTGAGAGAGAGGCGATGATGACATAACGATACTTTAAATCTTTACTATTCCCAGAGTCATAATTTAAATAGTATAAGACAAAATAAACACGGGCGACTCAATCCCGCCCCACAACCCGTCGTTGGACGGGGCCCCGACGCATTAGGGTCCCGTCCAACGATATCCGGCCAATGTATAACAAAATCATAATGGTTTAGTACCCATGCAAAGTTATTCAGTTATCCCCCATATTTTATAGAGTGCATAATTTGTTCCGCTTGTATTAAATTAGATACAGTACACTATGTTCGTGTACTTGCTAATATACAGTAGCTTCGCCGCTGACCCCCCCCCCCCCCCCCCCCCCCCCGCGACTCCAATTGCCTGCATGACACATAACCCGTCGTGTCCCATGAACGTTTCATATCCAATCTAAGTTCTCCGGCGTATACATTTTGTCATTTTCTTGTGAAACCCGATGATATATTCCTTTGAAGGGAATAGTAGCCGTCTATATATACATGCATCCCATAAACTTTTCATATCCAATCTAAGTTCTCCGGCGTATATACATTTTGTCATATTCTTGTGAAACCCGATGATATATTCCGTTGAAGCAAGGATATGGGAGTTCCATGGTTGAAGGGAATAGTAGCCGTCAATACATGCATTGCATAATAAATGAGCAGATCCCCCACCCCCAGGCGTCTTCTCTTCGCGGATGGCATAATACAATCATATTACCGCAAGATGTCGAGATTGTATAAAACTCCCCTGCTCCACCATTGTCCACCCCGCTTTATTCACTTCAATGCACTTTGCACGCCCGCTCAGCTGTGTACAAAGCATGTGGGCTCGCGGACTTAATACATCTTACCACAAGCTGGCGCAATTATAGTATCGTGTACGGTAGGGCGAATAGATAGTGACCAGAGACGATGGTCAGCAGGTCAGTGAGCTATGCAAATAAACTACGGTTCGGTGGGGTAATTTGATGACTGCGCGACGTGTATACACGGCTGTACAGCCATTGCACGTTGTATAACCGCAGCTAAATTGAAGTTGTCGCATTTTGTCGTCCATGCACTTACAAACACGATGCCAATCGGCAATAGCGATCAGTACCATACCATCCGCATAATATAAATATTGATATTTATCAAAACCTTGGTAGTTTCGCAACGTGTTATGTCTAAAATGGTTTCTCGATATATTATTTGTTTTATCTACTCCAATTTATATTCTTACAAATACTTTTACGGCGATAAATCGTTAGTCAATGCTCGGCGTCTTAAACGGGCAATCCGCATTGCTGACTTTCCCTTTTCTTCGATCTGGAGGACGACCACGGGGCGGGAGCGACTCGGGAATGCCTTATTGTCCTCCGCAAAACGTATATCCTTCGATCCCGACGGTCGGGGAGTCGCCGAATTCTCGGGGTGAGGATATCTCGAGTGGGAGGCATTTGGGGGGTTGAAGCTTACCGTATTAATATAATAGATAATCATAATCATAATTAAGCCGCCAGATTTATAATTTTCTAGTAGACCAAATGGGAATGGACCAAATGGTTGTAGAATGTAGACCAAGTGGCAATTTACCGAAATGCTGTATCACAAATCAGGGGATTTTCACATTTCAATTGAGGATATATCTACATCTACTGTATATGGAATATGATAATTGGTTGTAAGTTTCAAATGAGGGGATATCTACATCTATATAATATGATAATAATTGGTACATTTCACTTGAAATTGTTAAATGTGCTTTATAACCTCGTCATATAACCTACAATGGAAATATGTATGTCTTTAAATTTCTTTTTAAAGGGAAATGCCAGTAGTGGGAAACGCCCCACAAATTATCGGAAATAACTTTATTGGCCAAACTAATTGATTAGTATTGTTGAAATAGCATAAAAAGGGGCGTGTGTGGAAAATCTGAACCTTCGTATCATTAAATCCAGAAATATCAGTTAAAACGTTTATGAAAGCCGCTGACATTGAGCCTAAATTCACCGTCAGTTTGGCCCGTCTACGCTGGCCACATCTATACGCTTGTTCGTGCGCATTTGCCATAGGATTAGCACGCAGCGCACGAGGGTGCATATCAACATACAACCATCGGCGATATCAATTTACAGTAAATGAGTTTGATAATTGACCAAATATATCAATTAGTAGGCGGTTTCCAGGCCAAATTTTTATCATCCCGTATTAGTAAAAACATATTCTTTCACATGATTGGTATTAGAGCATACATTTCATTTTTTGTGTGTGGGGCGTTTCCCACTACTGGCATTTCCTTTTAAGTATTTCTACTAAGGGAGACAATTTCAAGTCTTCTGGCAATTTATTCAAAATAGTAGGGAAGGAAACTAACAACTATATTCCACACCGTTTAACTACTTGAGTGTCAGTGTCACATATTTGCCCCATGCAATACACACAAATGTCAAAGAGCTTTCAAATCCCTGGCATTCAATGTGTTAGATTTGTTTTTTGAACCATCATGAAATCTAGCAAATAAGAAACACCAAAATATGATTTTTTTTTTTATAACCGACCAGAGCCTTTTTAGAGTAAGCCTGACAACCAATAGGCTTTTTGCGCTGAAAAAATAGCGACTTAAATTGGCTACACATACATGTAGCAGATGTTATGGAGTGGAAAGATAACATAAGTAACCGATCTGGTTTATGAAATTCAGAAAGTGATGAAGAATTAAAATGATTGAAATTAAACTTTGAAATGACTGTTGCGTAATATATAGAAATAGGGGGATCTATGCAGCAGTGTGGTGTAAAATCCTTTTCACTATTATATTCTTAATACGGATTCCTATTTACTCACAATTTGTTTAAATATTTAATCCTAAGTAGCACTACTAGGACTAAGAATTTCTTCAATCTGATAGCTTGATGCATAGCTTGATAGCTATGCATAATTTTACTGCATAAAAAGTGTTATAAAATGAGGGAATTAGAATATTTCTGTCCATTCCTCACCCATGGTGGAGGTTTTTCTTCTTTCTTTTTTTTAGTTCACCAGTAGAATTGTGTGTTCAAATGGTCTAAAACACACTGAGCTGTGCGTCATATGTTTAAACAAACACCTCCTTCTTGCAGTTCTCTCTGCATGGAAAAACTACACTGGGGGCTCAGGGCGATTTACCTCCGCCCAAAATGCTTTAACAAAAGGAGTCCTTCAAAATCATATAAGTGCCCCTTAATTTTGCAAAGAGTTCAATGCTTTTTTCATGCAGGTGAATTTGTAAAGTAGCCCCCCCCCCCAACTCATGCAAGTGACTTTGTAAAGTTGCAACCTCCCCCCCCCCCCCCCCCCCTCACTGATGCATTTGAACCTGAAGTTACATTCAGGTTTTTGGTAGCCTACATGTATCTTATTCACCTTGAGCAAATCACTTTCTATTTTTGTTAAGTTTTTGGTTTCATGAACTCTATTTTTGTCACAAAATGCAAATGTATGTTTGATGATAAACAATATAATAACTTAATAAATGCAAACAAATGCAAAGATACTGAAATCAACAATTCTCACCATTCCTTTGATTAATTCTGGGACTCTTTTAAATGGCTTTGTATATTGTACAAACTAAGTAATTCTAGAGACATTTGAAATACTAGCCAACTTGGCTGGAGAGATTGACTTAAATAAGCAGGAGAAGAAGACCAAACTACTCAGAGTACATAAAACATACACCATTAGCTTTGCATTGACGTCAAAGCCAAGGTTTTTTTCCCCTCAAAAAGTCTTTTTTTACCCCCTTAAAGGGCTCTAGTAAAATTGTCAAAATCCACAAAAGTTACTTAGAACTCTATTCGTTCTCATATACCTTGTTGCATCCGTATTGCCAATAGAAGCATGGACAAGTTTGGGGTTTCCAAATTTCCTTCCACTACAAAGATATGTATGATTGAAGTAGTGCCCGGATTTGAAATTCTCTATAGAGAGAATTTAAACTGTGTACGATGTCATTGCAGGGAGGTGGCAAATACCACATTGCTTTTTTGCTCATTACTCGGTCGTATTATTATTATATGACGCTCATTAACCATGGAATCTGAACACATTACTCAGTAGACATATCAGATCACAGAAATACAAATTTTTATCAACTCTTCATCAGTTTTGGCACATGTCAATTGTCTACAAAGTTACTAGATCCCTTTAATACACGGCTAGCACATAGATGGTCCCTGGATGTCAGTTAAATGTGTTTGCTTTTTACATTCCCCACCCCCACCCTCTCCCCAACACAGCACTCTTCTTTTTGTCTAAGTAGTGAAATGCATTTTTTACTTTGGAGAGAGACACACATTTTTTCCCTCCATACATGAGGGCCATAAATCACATTTGTGCAGTCTCATAGTAAGACAGATGAGAGGATTCTATGCATCTTATGGGTTTGTGAAGGATGGAATCATGAAGAAATACATCTTCGATCCTTTTTACTTATCTGTATGTTGTTGTTGTTGTTGTCTTTATTGTCATTGTTCTTGTTGATGATTTTTTTTTTTTTAAGGGTTTGAATGGCCATTGAAGCTAACTAGCCATCTAGTTGTAGAATAATTGGCATGATTGGCATAATTTGAAATCAATTTTTATTTTATACTGGCAGGTTTAGATACAACAGCCAAACTCTTATTGGAATTATCGATCATACTTAATGTAAACTAAACGTCATGCCAAATGTTGTTCATATCTCAAACTTAAACCTTAAGGCCTGTTTTTTTTTCTCCACAAAGCAAGGCTCTAGTGAGTTTAGGTTTATATGTATATGTTTGATTATGAGTTTCAATCCGAATTATGAGTGATATTTTAAACAGAAAATGATAAATTGCGATTGAAACTTGGATATTGTATTGTATTATTCAAATGTTTGTGAGCATTCCAGTTTTCTTAATATAATTTATTTCATTGTCTGTAAAAATGAGCCAAATTATGTTGTTCATTTATATTTTGGACAATATATTGATTCATATTGATTCTGAATTAAATTGAATAACATATATTTCTGAAACCATTGTTCACTCCCCTCCCTCTCTCTCTCATACGAGGTACTGACCCTTCAATTGTGAACTTCTTCATTAATGTATGATGTGCATGTTTACGAGCATTTCTGTTCTCTAAATACATTAAAATGAGCCATATTGTTTTGTACATTTGCATTATGGACGATAAATTGATTGCAATTTAAATTCGTAATTGAGGGGAGTATCATTATCAAGCAAACATACATGTGTCCTTTTTTTGCAACCTTCTTCCTACAAACTGGATCACTTTCTAACACACACAAAATGTTGAATAATTTCTCTTTAAACTGTATGATCAGCCATACACGTACATGTAACTCAAACACAAATTCTAAATATGTATTCTTCAAGCCCCTTATATGCTGACTTTATTAAAAATGCATTGTATTATTATCAGTATTATTGTTGCTGTTGGTGGTCTAGTGGTTATGATGCCTGTCTATTAATCAGATAATCTCTTTCTTTGTGTATTTCCTTTCTCTTCAGCACATAGGGACATGTTTAAAAACTATGTGTTATGCGCTATATAAAAATTGTTAATTATTATTATTATTATCATGGGTTGGATACTTTGATCCCCAATGAATCCCCCTATGAGTTTTATTTTTCTGACAAAAGAAATGTTATAATTTTAAACATTATTATCATTGTTGACTCTCTACCAGGTCTTGGATTATCAACTTCCCCCGTGCACTTTGACCTTGACCAAGGGTTGGCGTGGGTCATGGGGCAACTTCAAAAGGTCATCTAATAATGTAATGTAATAATTTTAAATTATTATTGTTGTTGACTCTCTACCAGGTACAGGATTATCAACTTCCCCAGGCACTGTGCACTGGTCATGAGGCAACTTCAAAAAGTCATTTAATTATATTATGTAATAATTTCAACATTGATATTGCTATTAGTATGGTTATTGTTATTATTTTTGTTGTTGACTCTTTACCAGGTACTGGATTATCAACTTCCCCATGCACTTTGACCTTGACCAGGGGTTGGCGGGGGTCATGGGGCAACTTCAAAAGGTCATCCAATCAGAAGGCAATACTCATCTCAAACATGTCGTTGACATTTCCAATGTGTAAGTTTCTTCTTTCAATTATTAATATTGAAAAACAAAACCATGTGACTTCCTTCTCTTTGATATTCGCTCTCTTTTTAATTATTGAAAATGAGCAAAGAAAAATAGGCTTCACCGGGAATCGAACCAGAGACCTCTGGATTGCTAGACCGGTGCTCAACCCATTGAGCTACAAAGACCCTTGAAATATCTATCAATCCAGAGGTCTCGGGTTCGATTCCCAGCAAAGCCTATTTTTCTTTGCTCATTTTCAATCATTAAAATATTTCTAGTCTCTTTTATATGTTTGAATTATCTTTTTAATTAATGATAATCATGGTTCATGTAAATTGCATTTTTACAGACCAGAGCTCATATAATTTGTGACTAGTCCGAAAAGGCTTAAATGAACCATTGATGATAGTGAACTGTACAAACTGCTTAACTTGTTACTTGAGCCAAACCATTTGATGTTAATGATAATTTACAGACCATCATACGACTGGCCCTATGGTAACAAACTGTCCAAATGTGTTTTTTGTAACATTTGTATCAACCCCTTTTGCTGATAATGAAAACCTACAGACCGTCATATGACTGGATGCGA